>CM042011.1:48373853-48468853 GCA_023525715.1 Cichorium intybus
AAACCCCCATTTAGCTCAAATCCACGGTAGGATAAACAGCTTCACTCTGTGACATGCTACTAGAGTCACCTCTTATGCTCGTTTTCCCTTTATTGTCTGAACCACGACGTTTGCCTGATCCTTCTGGTTTACGGGTTGGAACTAACGCAGGACATGTAGTTCTTGTGTGACCCCTTTGATGGCAACGAGAACATTCTTTTATTATTGGACCCTCACCTTGTGACGGAATACGATCCATATTTCTCGGTCTTCCAGGTAGACGTCTGTCCATGACTGGGGGTAATACAAAAATCAAATCGTCCGGTATCTCCCAATCACAAGGGGTGGGTAGAGGGTTGATAATGGACTCGTAAGTCTTTCTATAAAACACAACCAGATATGCATTGTGCACCCATCCAGTGCAATCTCCATGGTTTAAGCTATTTAAAACTCTTATTAGATGGCCACAAGGTATGCCAGATAGTTGCCACTTTCGACATGAACACGTTGCCTCTGCAAAATCGACAATCGCATCCCTAAGGAAGTCTACAACCTGGAATCTTGTACTTGAAATTGGATGGACTAGCCAGTTGCTGCTTTTAGTCATTCTTTTACGAATCTTTGCTTCCGCCCATGGAGTAAGTGTTGTTTTTATATCATCTAAATAAATATTTCAAGTTACCGGGTCAAAATTTACAATACAAAGTAAATACGACAACGTTATTAGTGTATCATGAAGGATGTAAGTCTTACTTGCACGATTGCGGCGTTCAAAATACCATTGCTGCATTGTTGTTCGAAAAAAGTCAATGAGCATCAAGACTGGCATCTTTCTGGCGTAGCGGGATAGTGCGTTTATGGACTCCGCGCTGTTAGATGTCATCATATTATACCGCATGCCTTCAAATCTAGACCGAGCCCATTTTTCTGGACATGCCCTGTCCAAGTACGCATACAATTCAGGATTATAATTGTTAATCCTTTGCATCCAATCATTAAATTCTTCGATTGTATATGCTTTACACGCCCCCCAAAAGAATGACTTGATGGTTTTCTTGGATCCAAACTTGGTCACTACATTAGAATATAAATGATGACCACAAATTCCATGATGTGAGGTCGGAAAAATGTTTTCAATGGCTGCGGCTATTGCCGCATGCCTATCAGATATGAAACTAAGAGATCCCATGTCGCCAACGCAATCGTGCAGTTTCTCCATGAACCAAGACCATGTTTCCGTGCACTCGCTCTTGCATATTGCATATGCTACCGGTAATATTTGATTATTACCATCCATTGCAACTGCCAATAACATAGTGCCCTTGAAGTCGCCCTTGAGGTGGGCAGCGTCTACCACCAATGTAGGTCTACACCAATTGCGGAAAGCAGTTAACTACAAAAAAGCTTGTTGTGTTATTGATATGGTTACATTCGTATAGTGGTAGTGAAATTTATTACTTACAACAATACTTACAGCGCAGCCTAATGAAATATATATAAATTGAAATCGATCGTCACCATCTTTTCTGATTGAAGTTACAGTTCCGGGATTATGCTTTTGCAAGTTGTAGCAATACACAGGGAGTCTTGTGAACGATTCCGCTGGATCACCCCTTAACAGATACAATGCATGTTGTTTCGCCCTCCATGCTTGTTTGTAACTAATATCAATTCTGTACTTTGAATTGATATCACGAATTATGTCGTTGCCACGATATACCCTACTTTGGTTGGCAGCCATTACCTCAGACAAAAGATGACCCAATACTTTCTTGTTTGCTTGGCGATGGTTTGGGTTGAGTTGTGAAGACGAGCACGTGTGTTCATCAACAATCTTAGTGCATTGGAATGAGCCGTCACCGCCTTTTTCTGATGTGGCTGTAAAACACCAACTACAGTTATCTTGACAACAAATAGCCTCATACCTTGTTTTTGTTGATCTTCTAACTTTGTATTGAAAGCCTTCAGTCATACTTTTAACACCAAGTGCAAGTTTCATAGCGTCTTTGTCTTTATAGGCTTGGAAAACTCTAATCTTTTGTGATGGGTGGTGGCTGTAAGATGCGGTTTTTATTTTTGATGGTACAGGACATGGCGGCGGCTGTGGCATACCGTACAACAATGTGCTTTTTAACCGATTGTGTCGAGCATCCTCCGACCCTCCTTCGTGGTCGTTTTGATCAGCCGTCACTCCTTCGTCACGATCACTTCCTTCCAAGTCGGATAAACGTAAATCACCATCCACGGGATCCCCATTTGGTGCTAGATTACCATCATTTAGAAGCACACAAACTTTTTCGTAGTCTTTTTGGTCATTCGTGTCTGCATTACTCATCATATTTTTGGCGCCAAAATCATCCGCACACGTACCAATGTCGTCCTCTCCTGCGTACTTGAAATTTTCAGGTTCCACATAGTGGATTGGTTCTTGGAAGACGGTTTCTGGAACAGTGTCGGTGGTCATAATATTACATGGAGCGTTGTTGCTCCCAATTCCGCTGGACTTCTTTTCCTGTGATGTTTTGCACAGGTCGTTACTTCGAATCTCGTCATCTGCAACGACGTAAATACGAACGATGGTGTTCACAGCTTCGATAACTTCTATCAAATGCATGATATCATTGTCATCAACTATCTCCATAACATAGTTATATTCTGGATGTTGAATTGATAATCTAGCACTCGATTGAGCATCGAAACCCGCCTTTGATTTTACCAATAAAGAAAAATCATGATAATTTATATGTGAACTAAATTTCACACCGTAATTCTTATGGTTTGGGCTAACGTATTTAGGTTGCCCATCAACTGTCGACCAATGCCCACCGGTGCACACCAGAACAAAATATTTTTTCTGGGATGAACTCATTGTGTAATGTAGTTTAGATTGAATTTCACTCCGTAATTCTTATATTTTTTCTGGGATGAACTCATTTATATAGTTTGTATGACAGCGAACCTCGCAGTCAAAGTTGTACGAATACGCAGTGAAGGTTGAACGAAAACGCAGTCAAGGTTGTACGAAAACGCAGTCAAGGTTGTACGAAAACGCAGTCAAGGTTGTACGAATACGCAGTCAAGGTTGTACGAAAACGCAGTCAAGGTTGTACAAATACGCAGTCAAGGTTGTACGAAAACGCAGTCAAGGTTGTACGAATACGCAGTCAAGGTTGTACGGATACGCAGTCAAGGTTGTACGAATACGTAGTCAAAAGTTGTACGACTACGCAGTCAATGTTGTACGAATACGCAGTCAAAGTTGTACGAATACGCCGTCAAAAGTTGTACGACTACGCAGTCAAAAGTTGTACGACTACGCAGTCAAAAGTTGTACGAATACGCAGTCATAGTTGTACGAATACGCAGACAAAGTTGTACGAATACGCAGTCATAGTTGAACGACAACGCAATGTTGTGTGAATACGCAGTCAATGTTGTACGACTACGCAGTCAAAGTTGTACAGATACGCTGACAATGTTGTACGACTACGCAGTCAAAGTTAAACGAATGCACAGTCAATGTTGTATACCGTTATAAATACTGTTACAAGGTAGTAAGCATTTCTGGAGTTACATTATGAGTTCTTCTAAAGATGCTTCTTGGCATTGTGATGATGAGGATTGTTACATTTGTTCAGATATTAACCCTTTTCCCGATGTCTGCCCAGGTCAGCCAGGATATTCTATGAATGATCCACTACCAGATAAAATGCCTGACTATATATTTGATGCGATGACACGCGCAGAGGAAGAAAACAAAATAGACCTGGAAAAAACAAGGATTTTAGATGACCGTATAGAAGTCCTTTGTGAGAAATTGAAGGAAAAGAAAATTTGGGTTAAAGATACGTCTATGAAGCTAAAAAATGCTAAACGTTGGATTGAGGAAACTGAACAACAAGTTTCTAAGCTTGTGGAAGAAAAAAATCGTATTGCAGATGTTAGTAGGATAAGGGGAGATTTTATCGACCGTGAAAAAACAATGTATCCGTTGCAATTCCCAAATTTGTGGCCTAGTATTTAATATTATTTATTATATTATTCCAATTAAAGCTAATCGCAGTCTATATACTAGACAGTTGATGTGACAATTAAGTAGATGTAGGTAGAGTGGTTTGTTTGTATCTGTATCTTTCCTACTTTTCATCTCTATATAAAGGTGTGCTCTTATGGTCTAATGCGTATCTTTTTGTTGTATCTGAGTTTGTTCCATCGTCAAAATATCAAATGGCAAGAACTTGCAGTTGTTGCGGTTATCCTACACTAATACGTGTGTCGAATACAAGCAGAAACCCAGGAAGACAGTTCTATGCTTGTAGTAACAAGGTAATATTATAATATCGAACCCACCTATGTTTTATAATATGATCGTACTATATGATAACCTTTGCTGTAATATCATTAATACAGATGCTAAACTGTGGCTTTAATGGGTGGGTCGATGAAGACAATGTTGTTGCCAGAATTCAAAGAGATAGAGAACTAAGAAGGCTTCAACTCGAGAATCGAAATTTGAAGATCGTCCTAGTGCTCAGTTGGATGCTTTTTGTAGCCGTACTAGTTTATAAACTCTAATTACCATATAACGGTGATGAATTATGTAATGGTAGTAAAGTAAATCCTTATATGACTTTACTGAACCATCTAGTAGTTTTCCTAATGTGTGTAACGTCGTTGGAATCTAATTAAAATTTCTATGTTGTCCTTAAAGATCCAACAGGTAAACATACTAAGGTAAATGCAACATATCATTCGGAGTTTGCAGAAAGAAATAGAAGCAATTTAGGTAAATGCAGCTAAAGACAAAACTAATACAAAGCTAATGGGGGGAAAACAACGAAATACGCTTAACACAAAGGTCATATATCTAATACAAAGCTAATGGGGGAAAACATTTAAGACAAAGCTAAAGGGGGTAAAACATCCACCATGTTGACAGGTACATGCCATTCACTTTGAGGGGGTACAGCCTGCACCACTTCCGTTTGATATGCAGCTCTATATGCAGCCGTAGTGAAATAAATGTTCACCGTATTAAAATCTTCCTGTAACATCATATAGGTTCGATACGCAGCCAGGCCGTGACGACATGGAATACCAGAACTCCTAAATTTTCCACAATCACAAGTGTGTTCACGCAGGTTAACAAGATATGTTTTCGTGAAGTCACGGACAAAAAACTCGGTGTTGTATAATTCCGTTACTTCACATGGTTCAGACTTGCGCATTCGTCTATAAAGTATGTTCTCTGCATACGGGGTCAGTTCATGATGAAGCATGCCTGAAACAAATCATTAGGAAATTAGCGTAAGTCAAAGTATCTTACACACAAATATAATTAAATAATAACGATTAACCTCCTAAAGCACCGCGATCAGCATAAATACGTTGCAGCATGTCAACGAAAGACCGAAGAAGTGATATTATTGGTAAATCTTGCTGAGCTGCAGAGACCCAACGAATCTCATCGGGCATTATTATGGAGAGGATGTTGTAACGGAAAATAGGGAACATCACCCGTGCCCATTTTTCTTGAGAAATACCTTCAAACCAGGTCATTATATCTTGGCCCCCGTGTTGGACCAAAACATCTCTAAGTATAGCAAAGTTCGGTTCAAAATGACGTAATTCGTAAGCCTTGCAAGTCTGCCAGAAAATATGTGGACATTCTTGGAATATTGGCATTCTATCAACAAAATATTTAAACACACTTTTGCAACAATATCCATGGTAACAGTGTGGGAACACATGAGATATGGCGACGTCTAAGTGATTGGACAATTTGGTAATGAAACAAACTTCTCTAGCATTTCTAAAGCATTCATGTAGTCTCATAAGGAACCATGTCCACGAATCTAACGATTCTGAGATTCCAAGACCGATTGCTATTGGTAGAGGTTGATGGTTTCCATCTACCGAGACCGCTACGTACATTGTATGGACGTATGGTCCATTCAATGGTAGGCACTCCAGTAAAATGACTGGTAGGGTGGTAGAAAGGAATGTATGCATCTACAAAAAGGTTTACAACAAATGTTAGTAGTATAAAGTTGTGATCATTGGATTAAAAATATGATCAGAATAACAACTTACGACACATCCTACAGCCATAAAACAAAATTCAAATCGTTTCTGGGCATCTTGCTTTATGCTAGTGATTGTATGTGGGTTCGCAAGTTGAAGGTTATGGAAGAAGAGGGGAAGGCGGGTAAAGCTTTGTTTGTGTTGCTTGGTTGATGTACTCATTTTGGATAATAATTGAAATACAAACTGATTGATTACAAAGTATGGAGATATCCACGTATTTATATCCTACTCATTTCCATTACTATTGGCTGCGTTTTCCGTATGCAGAAAATGTCGTTGACAAGACAGGACACTGCTCCCTATTAAAAGACACCAAAGGGTACCCTGTGGACATGACATTTCACTGCATGGACACTATACGGGCTCCCATGGGCTGCGTTTTCCTCTAGATGGGCTGCGTTTTCCTCTAGATGGGCTGCGTTTTCCGTATGCAGAAAATGTCGTTGACAAGACAGGACACTGCTCCCTATTAAAAGACACCAAAGGGTACCCTGTGGACATGACATTTCACTGCATGGACACTATACGGGCTCCCATGGGCTGCGTTTTCCTCTAGATGGGCTGCGTTTTCCTCTAGATGGGCTGCGTTTTCCGTATGCAGAAAATGTCGTTGACAAGACAGGACACTGCTCCCTATTAAAAGACACCAAAGGGTACCCTGTGGACATGACATTTCACTGCATGGACACTATACGGGCTCCCATGGGCTGCGTTTTCCTCTAGATGGGCTGCGTTTTCCTCTAGATGGGCTGCGTTTTCCGTATGCAGAAAATGTCGTTGACAAGACAGGACACTGCTCCCTATTAAAAGACACCAAAGGGTACCCTGTGGACATGACATTTCACTGCATGGACACTATACGGGCTCCCATGGGCTGCGTTTTCCTCTAGATGGGCTGCGTTTTCCTCTAGATGGGCTGCGTTTTCCGTATGCAGAAAATGTCGTTGACAAGACAAGACACTGCTCCCTATTAAAAGACACCAAAGGGTACCCTGTGGACATGACATTTCACTGCATGGACACTATACGGGCTCCCATGGGCTGCGTTTTCCTCTAGATGGGCTGCGTTTTCCTCTAGATGGGCTGCGTTTTCCGTATGCAGAAAATGTCGTTGACAAGACAGGACACTGCTCCCTATTAAAAGACACCAAAGGGTACCCTGTGGACATGACATTTCACTGCATGGACACTATACGGGCTCCCATGGGCTGCGTTTTCCTCTAGATGGGCTGCGTTTTCCTCTAGATGGGCTGCGTTTTCCGTATGCAGAAAATGTCGTTGACAAGACAAGACACTGCTCCCTATTAAAAGACACCAAAGGGTACCCTGTGGACATGACATTTCACTGCATGGACACTATACGGGCTCCCATGGGCTGCGTTTTCCTCTAGATGGGCTGCGTTTTCCTCTAGATGGGCTGCGTTTTCCGTATGCAGAAAATGTCGTTGACAAGACAGGACACTGCTCCCTATTAAAAGACACCAAAGGGTACCCTGTGGACATGACATTTCACTGCATGGACACTATACGGGCTCCCATGGGCTGCGTTTTCCTCTAGATGGGCTGCGTTTTCCTCTAGATGGGCTGCGTTTTCCGTATGCAGAAAATGTCGTTGACAAGACAAGACACTGCTCCCTATTAAAAGACACCAAAGGGTACCCTGTGGACATGACATTTCACTGCATGGACACTATACGGGCTCCCATGGGCTGCGTTTTCCTCTAGATGGGCTGCGTTTTCCTCTAGATGGGCTGCGTTTTCCGTATGCAGATGACATTTCGCAGTCAAACCCACTTATTTCGTAGTCAAACTAACACATGCGATTTCCCTAATTTCTATATAAATAAACTTTTTCATGTCAACTATCACATCTACACAATCAATCAAATTTAGATATTTTTTATTTGTAAACATGTCTGATCAATCACAGAAGTTAAAACAGGTATTGGAAAAACGCAAGGCTCCTTCTACATCAACAACTCCACCTACTAATGATGATAGGATGCCAGAGGAAATGAAAAGAATTCTCCTTCACAGCGCCTCTGAAGTCGACAAACAAATTCAATCAATTGCTGAAGATACAAAATTCTTAGAGGGTCAAAGGAGATTACTTGACGGTAAAAAAAATTGGATAGCTTCAAAAAAACAAGAAGTAATAGAAGCTGAGAAATGGATTAAGTCAACCAAAGCAAACATTGATCGAGAGATGGATAATGTTTTGTCACTTGGGCAAGAAATTACTGAGAAAAAGTTTTGGGTAGCTAATATGAAAAAAAACTATCCATATGAGTTTCCTGAGTGGCAAATTAAAGATTAGTTTTTCTATTTCGTAGGTATTAATTATTTCTATTTCAATGTTGGTATTTAGGGTCCCAGTAGTAATTTGTCGCTTGTTGTTTGTATCTCAGTAGTTATTGTTTGTATCACTTTATGTATTTCCGTACTCTATATATCTTTATATTTAATGGTCACATCAACCCCCTACCCTGTATTATTATTTCCCACCTACCATTCTAAATGTTCTATATATACACCTTATTTCACCTTAACATTCTTCACACCAAACCATTATCACTCATCGAAAATATCGTAGCCCAAATATGTCTGCTTCATCCTCAGACCGACAAGGAAAACCTTGGCTCATGCCTGAAGCCCTTAGAAAACTAGTTACACAGAAGGAAGAGGAGATTGAATCTCAAAACAAATCTATTAGGCAACAAAAAAAACAGTTGGATGAAATGCAGGAAGAGGTTGTCAAAAAAATAAAATGGGTCAAAAAGACACAACAAGATATCAAACAGGCAACTATCTGGGTGCAAAAACAAAAGGAGGCTGTTGAACAGGGCGACCTGGAGCTCCAAATTAAGGTCAAGGAAATGAAAAGGAAAAACAATTGGGTGATTGCAGAGAAAAAAAAATATCCGTATGATTTCCCAGATTTATGTGATAGTAATTAGACGTATTGCGTATGTTTCTCATGTTTCTATTATCATGTAACATCTTGATTAGGATGTGCTTTTATAATATTTGTCTTTGTTTTTATTTAATATCAGTACTAAATATTACTATATAAACGTTACCGACAACCTTCTTTAGACATTCAAAAAGTAAATCTATCCGACATCAAATATTTTGGTTAATCATGTTTGTGAACACATCTACTGATACACTTCACGTTAAAAAAAAATTCAAGTAAATCGGAGTTCGTATGGAGAAACTATGGCCGTTCAAAGTTGGACAAAATATAAATAAACGTTAGCGACAACCATCTTTAGACCTTCAAAAAGTAAATCTATCCGACATCAAATATTTTGGTTAATCATGTTTGTGAACACATCTACTGATACACTTCACGTTAAAAAAAATTTCAAGTAAATCGGAGTTCGTATGGACAAACAACGAGGGTTCAAAGTTGGACAAATAATTAATAAACTTTACCGACAACCTTTTTTAGAGGTTCCAAACGAACACTTTCGGACATCAAAAATTATTTTTAATAATGTTTGTGAACACATCTACTCATACACTTCACGTTAAAAAAAATTCAATTCAATCCGAGTTCGTATGAACAAATGATGAGTGTTCAAAGTTGGAGAAAAATTATAACTAAACTCATGAACCTCAAGAACATGTGGGAGGAAATTTGAGGAAAACGCAGCCAAATGGGAGGAAAACGCAGCCATATGAGAGCAAAACGCAGCCCTGCTTGAAGATCTCTTGAAGATGGCTTGAAGGAGAGCAAAACGCAGACCACAAGAGCAAAACGCAGACATTATGGACGAAAACGCAGCCCATGGCTGCGGAAAAGACGAAAACGCAGGTAATGGGACGAAAACGCAGGCGCCCCTTGCGGCCTGCGTTTTCGTTGGCTATTTTGAGGCAAAACCCGATTTTTTGGCTATTTTGAGGCAAACCCCTAAGGGATTAGGCTATTTTAGTCATTTTCTCTTATATTTTTACAATAAAGTTTTTTACTTATTATTTTCAAAAATTATATTGCTAGTATTTAATATATATTAACTTGCTTATAAAACCGATATATATATATATATATATATATATATATATATATATATATATATATATATATATATATATATATATATATATATATATATATATATATATATATATATATATATATATATATATAAAAGGTATTTTTTGTTGTTGAAGATGTGAAATATCCGTAAAAAAAAGAGGTGTATTAAAAAAGTCTGCAATCTGCAAAAAAAAACTTTTTGTTTTTCAAAATCTACAGGCTAATATTAAATTAAAATTTAAATAATATGTTTTATTAAATGTGAAATTAGTATAGTTAATCTAATTAATAGTCATATGATATTAACCATCATGACATAAGAGTGATTATTTGAGTTTTGATATCACGAGTTTCAACATTGATTTACGTCAAGAAATATAGTCGTCTGATATTAATATGACAAATATAACTATAAAAAATTTGATAGTTTAAATAATAATAAAATAAACATTATGCGTCTAACCTTTTTTGTAAAATTTAAAAAAGCAAAAAGATCTAAAAATATATATAAAAAGAAGAAAACAAATTTACCCGTATTTTAGACTTGAAAATCTCTGCACACTTGAAAAGTGATTATATCATGTCTTCTATAATAAAAGGACACGTAGACCTTTTCAGATCTGCTGTTATTAAAAAAAACAAATAGTTTCTAGACTAAGCATCTACTTCACCACAAACAAAAAAAAAAAAAAAAACATTTTGAAAAAAACAAATAACACCTAAGTCATCGTAACTCGATTTGCTGCATACAATAGCTCTTTTGACCAAAACTCAAGTTGATTTTTTCAAATAGACTAGTCCAACCAACCTACGAAAACTTTGAGATTATTTTTAAAATTTGCATGTACGATGTACATCGTCAATGAAGTTGGAAAACGACCATATCAAGGTAAAAATGAATATGATATGACTTTACTGTTAAAAAGTAGTATATTTTGTAAAGAGGGTGGCGAAAGTGAAAAGAAATATAGTACGAGGGTGCCAAGTGAATCAGATGACATGTCATCTCAGAGTCATTTCATAACACTTTGATTCTCATGCTCCATCATTATAACTTATAGAGTATCCATAATAAAAGTAGAATAATTCAATGAACAAGATAAATGTTAAAAACAGTATCTTATGGCATATGTGAAATAGTGGTGCTAAATTATTTGAGGAAGCTTAAATTATATAATTTTACAAATTTGATATAATTTTATAAAAATGTCTAATCCGTTATATATCTAACTATTTTTATACAATATCTATATTATTCTTCTTGAATAAAAAACATTTCTCTCTCTCTCTCTCTCTCTCTCTCTCTCTTTATGGACGTGTTTGAGATAACTAGCTGGACCAGGTAGCGGTAGCTGAAACTTATAACTTTTAGTTTGCATATGTTTGTTCAGCAATAGTTGCTGGAAGCTTTTAAAATATGTAAAATTACATAAAATGACATCTACGTAAAAGCTAAAATTGAAACATAACCTCAGGTATACCCTCTCACCTCCTCTTACTTTTTGCATGCCACCTCAGCATCTGGTCAGCATTTCTCTCTCATCGTCTTACCCCCGGAAATTGTCACCTCCCACTACCTCTCACTCCCTCTCACTTTTTAATTTAAAAACTATATTAAAAATAAAATAAAAACACAACAAATAATTTCATAAACTAAAACATAAAATACTTATTCAAAATAAAATACTTCATTAAAAACCTAAAATATGATAAATTAAAACACAAAATACGATAATTAAAATCCTACATACGATAACATAAAACATGACATACGATAATTGAAAACCTAATATACGAAAATTAAAAGCTAACGACAAAACCGAGATACAGTTTTCAAGACATTCCACGCATCTATATGCGTGAAATCACTGTCGTGCATCGCCCGATACTCTTCCAACGATTGGGAAAGGATCTGCTCTTCGGTGACCCCCTCGTGGCGGTTTGCCTTCATAACTTGTTCAAAGTTATACACTTTAAATGACAAATTCCTCCATTTGAAGCAAATATGATCTTTACTCCTATAGTCATTTACGCCCAAAATTGTGTGAAACGAATCCGCAACACATTGCCAGAAACCATGAGCGTAACTCCTCACATCGGGGTCTTCAGTTTGGATGACCTAGGCCCTTGCTAACGCTGCCTTTTCTTGTTGAGTCCAGTGCCGAACACGGTTTCCATTTCCCACACCGTTTCCATTTCCCACACCAGTCATTTGAAAATGTGTGTGTATTGATGTGTATGTGAGAAATGTGTGTGTATTGATGTGTATGTGAGAAATGTGTGAGATGTGAATGTATATATAGGGGTATTTGAAAATTTAAATTTTTTTAATTAAACTAGCCGTTTGAAAAAAGTCAAATATTAAATAAACACAAACACGTCGCACGACGCCTAGACCTCGTGCGGGCTTCACAAAATGCGACGTCGCAGGGGGGCGGTGTTCACCGCGGGGATCGTGGTCGTCGGGCAAGGGCTCGGGCTAGCACTCCGGAAGGCCTAAGTATGAATAAATGATTGTCTAAACTACACTTTTTAAAATTCTAAAATTTTTCAATAGCAAGTTCCATTAAAAATATCAATTGTCATATCACAACATAACAAGTGTATTAGTAAAATCAGTGTCGTCGAATATTCCATATCAATGCAGCAATATCATTACGGACACATTTCATATTATTAGATCATTCGTGTATTTCTTCGTTACTTGTGTCACCATCACGGACATCTTGGAGTTCATCATGTGGTATGCAATATGGATGTTGTTCAATATAACTAAATATCATGTCTTCCTCAGAGTTACCCCAAATGTAGTTATGCAAAGCAAACGTAGACATAATAATGTCAATTTGAGTTTCCACACTAAATTTTGGCATTTTATTGAGTATTTTCCATCTATTATTCAAGACTCCAAATGATCTTTCTATATAACTTTGCAATGATGGATGTGAACGATTGAAAGCTTCTTGCATATTAGTTGGAGGCTCATTTTCAAATTGAGATTGATGGTATATGGTCTTCGAATATGGAATCATATATCCATTTCTACCTGGATCCTTTATCAACCAAATAATATTTACCTATTCAAATGGTTAAAAAATGGAAAATCATTTAATAATAACAATAATAATAGAAGAATAATAAAGATAATTATGATAATTTACCTTCAGGTGGTTTTGGGAAGTTCATTGACTGCGTGTTAATCGCATGAAGGAAAATTCGTGTGTCATGCCCCCTTCCCATCCAACAAATAGAAAGGTAAAACACATCTCAAAATCACAAGTTGCCATTACATTAAATGACAGTACCGCTTTTCTAGCAATGTAGCGCAATTGTTGAGTTTCAGGGATCCATGCCCCTATGTGTGTACCATCAATACATCCGATGCAATCCTAAATGCAATTTCAAAATAAGTAACATACATATAGTTGTATTCAAAAATTAAAAGAGGCATATGTGAAACAACCTAAATTAATAATATAAATATGTAAAATAAGTTGTGCGTAATTTGAAGTTTTATATGTAATATTATGAGAAATTATGTTTGTAAGGGTAATTTGGTCATTTGACCAAATCCATAAATTACTATGAAATTATATTTTAGTCTTTTGGACTAAAAATGTAAGAAATAAAACCTTATGTGATAAAAGTTAGATTTTTGGTGTCAAAAGTTCAAGGAAGGGAACCTGAGGGGTTAAACTGGAAAATTGGAAGTATAAATAGAGAGAAACTTCTGGTTCTCTCCATTTGATTCGGGAAATATCTTCAGCAAGACAAGGAGAGAGCGAGACTTTGAAATTCTGGAGAATTGGAGCAGGAATTGAAGAATCAAGCTTGAAGATTGTGACTTCCAATTCATCTAAGGTGAGAATTTCACCCTTGTAAGCTAGTTAAACCATTTTGAGTTATTTTGAATGGGTGGAAACGAAATTCAGATGTTGTGTGAGGTTTGTTTTAAGTTTCTAACCTTTGAATCATGTTCTACACATCATTGGAACTCAATTCCACCTTTGGAAACAACTAGAAGCATAGGAATTGAGAATTTTGCTCAAGAACCCTAGAATTTGGGTTTGTGAAGATTGGTTTGATTCTAATGTTTAGGGGTAATAAGTGTTGTTTAGGAGGATTAGTAATACTCTAAATATCATGTTTTAACCTTTAATTGAATTGGATTTGAGTTGGAACCAAGCAGATCAAAGATTAAAAATGTGCAGGAAAATGGTACTTGGAATGGTGGAATGGAATTGGTGATTACATGAATAAAGCTCATAGAAATGGATAATGAGAGTCATGAATTGGTGATTAATGAAGTATGTTTTGGGTTGTAAAACCCCTAAATTATCTCCCCTTGATCATATAAAGATATATATAAAAGATAGAAAGAAATGGACCCTTATATTAGAATTTATGGCACATGAGCTTCCTTAGAGCTCTTGTGAAATCCTATGGTCTTAACCATTAAGTCATGAACTAAATAAGACTTAATGGGATTAAAAATATGTTCTTAACATGTTAGAAGGTTAATAGAACCTATTGGCAAAGTTTCGTTAAGTTTGGAAACAAACTGAATCCAGAAATGGACTAAAACTGCAAAAAACGAACAAAAATCCGGAGCTGAAAATGGGGTCTGTAGAGACTACACGACCCGTGTTGGTTAGCACGACCCGTGTGACCCTGGGACAGATGGTTTGGACATTCTGGAGACCCGTACACGACCCGTGTGACCCTACACGACCCGTGTGACCCGAATTCATGCAATTCACTCCCGTTATGACCCATATTAGTACAATAAGGATTCTAATGAGTTATAGAGTCATAGAATGGATCCTAATGTATGATATATTAAATATAGGTGCAAGTCAAGTGATTAAACATCATCGAAGTGGTAAAGAACCAAAAAACGCCTAATCAACCTTTCAAGAACTACAAGGTGAGTACATGAGATATTTTTCCCATTTTGGGGGTACATGGCAAGTAAGTATTTTCAGATTTCATATAATTTTTTTATGTGTGAAAATATATGCAAGAATGATATTTTCTAGCTTATATGAAAATTAAACTGCTATATTTGAAAGTATGATTTTGGCAATAGCCTAGATTATGGTAAAAGCATGTTTAAGTCAAAAGCTTGGCATTTAGCCATTATGTGTACAAGTAATGATTCAGTATGCAGGAAGTATTTTATATATGACTGGTATTTGTAGCTAGCAATGTTAGTAAGGGAACTATGTTCCAACCTACCCGGGTTAGGTAAGGAGTCTACTGGGGGTAACCCCTTCGCGAAGTAGGCTGCCTCAGCACTTCTACTGTGAGGATTGATCCGTTCTTTCTAGCTGTAGAGACTTGGGGTATCACTTATGGTGATTAAAGCCCTAAGTATAAAAAAAACCAGCAAGTTTATAAAACCAGTCAAAGATAGTATGAAATAAGCTATGTTTTGAAAGATATAAAATGATTTCGAAAGATTAAAAGTCATAGTATATTAATACTTTAAAACTTCAGCGAATGATTATTTTATAAAGTTTTTATTAAAAGAGATTAAATGTTTGAGTCCAAAACTCATGTAACTCACGAGACAATTTGTCTTACGTATTTTATTTTTATGCCATGTATTCCAGGTTCAGGTACAAAGTTGTAAGATAGTTTGGAGTTGCAAAATAAATCCTAGGGTGCAAAGGAGTGGAGCTGAATACAGCCCCAAGTATGGGTATTTGATTGCATCCACTTCCCTTAAACTTATGGTTGTATGATATGTAATTGTAACACCCCTTTTGTTGTATTTAAACAAGTACAATGGTTTTTGTTGAACCGTATTTTGTAAAACTTGTTTTTTTATGTAATATAAATGGTTTACAAAAGTTGGGGCGTTACAAGTTGGTATCAGAGCCATAGTTTAAGCGAATTAGGATTGGATCATTCCACTCCTAGGCTTAGACTAGTAAAATAGTCATTTAAAGTGAGTTACATAAATTGTTATGTCTTAAGGAATTAAGACATTATTTGTTAATGGAATTATATGAGTAGATTTATGAGTTAAAAGTAACTAATTGATACTAGTGAACAGTGGAACCGAGCGGAAACATCGGGAACAACATGTGTAGGTGATTATGGTAATATGGGCCCGTATTATCATAATCACAGGACGCGTATTGTGACTGGTGTACCCGCAAGGGAATACTGGGAAACTGGTGGAAATGTAGTAAACTAATATTATGATATATTATGAAATACTAAAGTACTTGAAATTTTATAGCAAAATGCGAACTAGAAGTGGTCAAGGATCGTATGCGGAAAACCCAGACCCTAATGCAAGGCCTCCTATGCCTCCCCGACAGCCCCAAGTCGTTGATGATGGCAATTCTAGGGGTGAGGCTAATCCACCTCCATTGACCTTGGAGGCAATCCAGAAGTTATTACACGACTCCCAATTACAAACCAGACAAGAAATGACTCGCCTACTAGATGAACGATTAGGCGAAAGGTCCAAATCACAAAATGAAGATAGTGAGAAAAGTGTGGCTCCTGAGGGTACTAACCCAATACATAATTCTTCTCAAGGAGATTCCTCTTCTAAATCGCAGCCACAGTTCAAGACTAAAGGGGCGTGTACTTTTAAGGACTTTATGTCCTGTCGGCCTAAGGAGTTCAACGGTGAAATGGACCCGCGAATAACTATTCGGTGGGTGACTGAAATGGAACAAGTTCTTCACATATGTCGTTGTGAAGAGGATTTGAAGGTTGGATTTGCTTCTCAAATGCTAAAGGCGGGAGCTCTTGACTGGTGGAATACTCTCCGCCGAACCAAGGGAAGTGATTTTGTTGATGCTTTAACGTGGAAGGAGTTTGTTCAGCGGTTAAAAGGCAAGTTCTGTTCAGCTAGACATCGGGAGAACTTGGTTAATGAATTCTTTGCTCTTGCAAAGGACAAACAGACAGTTGATGAGTACACTAAGAAGTTTTGCGAAATGTTGCCATTCTTGGAAGACACATTACCGACTGAGGCTGGAAGGATAAACCGTTATGTTAATGGGTTGCCGGGGGACTACTCATTGGAAGTTAGCAAAGCCACTACTCTTGATGAAGCCATTGAATCTGCGGCTAGAGTTGAGAGTATGTTGGAGAAAAAGGCCAAAGAAAGACAAGTTTTTGCGGAGAAGCGAAAGTCTTCAGGAATCTCTGGAGCAAACAAGAAGAGTCGTTTTTCATCGGGATTTTCTAAGCAAAGTGAGGTTAAAGAATGTAAGAAGTGTGGTAAGAGGCACAGTGGAGAATGCAAGAAGGGCACTAGTGGGTGCTATAAATGTGGTCTTCCGGGCCACCAAGCTAAAGACTGCAAGGTGAAAGATATTAGCGAAGTGGAATGTTTCAATTGCCATGAGAAGGGTTATTACAGCACCAACTGTCCCAAGAAGAAGAATGAGACGTTAGTTTCCACCGCAAGTAACAAAAAAACAGAGCCAGCAAAGACGAAAGGGAAGGCGTTTCAGATGACCCTTGATGAGGCCAAAGAAGATCAGGATGTTGTGGCAGGTACACTCATTGTAAACTCACAACCTGCTTATGTTCTTTTTGATTCTGGAGCACATTTCTCTTTTGTGTCCCATGAATTTAGTAAGCGTCTGAACACACCAATGAAATCGTTAGATGATACCTGTGTAATAGAAGTCGCGAACGGAGAGCTAGTTACGGTCCGTCATGTGTACGAGAAATGTCCGATTGAGATTAATGGGCAAATCTTAAAGGCTGACTTGCTACCTATCGGGATTAAAGGATTTGATATTGTTATTGGGATGGATTGGCTTGGAACTCATAATGCTAAAATCCTTTGCGGAAAAAGAATGGTGTCGATCAAGTTGTCTGATGGTAGTAAAGTTTACATATATGGGGAACGTCGAAAGAATATGCAAAGTCTCATTACTGCTATTAAGGCCCGCAAAGGCATCCAAAAAGGGTGTGAATCATTTATCGCTTATGTGATGAATGGGAAGAAAGAGAAGCAGAAGATGGAGGATATAAAAGTGGTCAATGAATTCCCTGAAGTTTTTCCTGATGACTTACCTGGGTTACCACCCATTAGGCAAGTTGAATTTCGTATTGATCTGGTCCCTGGAGCAAGTCCCATTGCTCGGGCACCGTACCGTCTTGCTCCTACAGAGATGAGAGAACTTATGTCTCAGTTGCAAGAACTTCTTGACAAGGGGTTTATTCGTCCCAGCTCTTCTCCATGGGGAGCTCCAGTGTTGTTTGTCAAGAAGAAGGATGGTACTATGCGTATGTGTATAGATTATCGTGAGCTCAATAAGGTGACAATCAAGAATCGATACCCTTTGCCACGAATCGATGATTTATTCGATCAGTTACAGGGAGCTAGTTATTTCTCTAAAATTGATCTTCGTTCTGGATATCATCAAGTACGGGTGAAGGATGAAGATGTATGCAAGACTGCATTCCGAACTCGATATGGTCACTATGAATTTTTAGTGATGCCATTCGGTCTCACTAATGCCCCAGCTGTGTTTATGGACCTCATGAATAGGGTCTGTAAACCTTTTCTTGACAGGTTTGTCATCGTTTTCATTGATGATATTCTGGTCTATTCGAAAAGTGAGGCGGAGCATGAAGTGCACCTACGTGAAGTGCTGCATACCTTGAAGAACGAACAGTTATACGCGAAATTGTCAAACTGTGACTTTTGGTTGCGGGAAGTTCAATTCCTGGGTCATGTTGTTTCAGCTGAAGGTATTAAAGTGGACCCAGCAAAAATAGAAGCGGTAATGAAATGGGAACCACCGAAGACACCTACAGAAGTTAGGAGTTTTCTTGGGTTAGCCGGTTATTACCGACGGTTTATCCAAGATTTTTCTAAAATAGCAGTGCCATTGACGCAGCTAACCCGGAAAGAAGTAAAATTTGTCTGGGGAGAAAAACAACAAGAAGCCTTTGAAATATTAAAGAAGAAGCTGTGTGAAGCTCCAGTATTATCTTTGCCAGAAGGCATGGAAGATTTTGTAGTATACAGTGATGCGTCTAATAGAGGTCTTGGTTGTGTACTTATGCAACGGGGCAAAGTCATTGCCTATGCTTCTAGACAGCTAAAAGATGCAGAGACACGTTATACTACTCATGATCTAGAATTGGCTGCAATTGTATTTGCATTGAAGATTTGGAGACACTATCTGTATGGGACGAAATGCAAGATATATACAGATCATAAAAGTCTACAATATCTTTTCACTCAGAAAGAATTAAATCTAAGACAGACACGGTGGATTGAGTTGGTGAATGATTATGACTGTGAAATAATATATCACGAAGGAAAAGCTAATGTAGTAGCTGATGCTTTAAGCCGAAAGGTTCGTGAAAAAGTTGTTAAAGGAAGATCCATGCGAATTGAAGTGGTTTCAACTTTAATTCAAAAGATTAAAGAAGCACAAGATGGTGCCATGACTGAAGAGAATATAAAAAAGGAAAAGTTGGGGAAAAAGGTTGTGTTTGAAATGAACACTCAAGGGTTGCGCACTTTTAAGGGACGTATTTGGGTTCCTAAATATGGGGCAACTAGAAAGATAGTCTTGGATGATTCTCACAAATCCAAGTATTCTATACATCCTGGAAGTACAAAAACATATCAAGATTTGAAGCAGCATTATTGGTGGCCAGGAATGAAAAAGAGGATAGCAAAGTACATATCCCACTGTGATACTTGTGCACAAGTAAAAGCAGAACATCAGGTGCCCTATGGTACTGCGCAGTCATTGCAGATACCAGCAGGGAAATGGGAAGAACTAACCATGGATTTTGTCATGGGGCTGCCAAGAACGCGAAGAGGACACGATAGTATATGGGTCATTGTTGACAGATTGACTAAAAGTGCCCTATTCCTCGCGATGAAAGAAAGTGCTTCACTTGGAGAATTAGCTCAGCTGTACATTGATGAAGTGATCAGATGTTATGGAGCACCATTGTCCATAGTCTCAGATAGAGATCCTCGATTCACGTCAAATTTTTGGGATTCTCTACAAGAAAAGATGGGAACTCGAATCAAGATGAGTACAGCCTATCACCCTCAAACAGATGGGCAAAGCAAACGTACTATTCAGACCTTGGAGGACATGATGAGATCATGTGCCATTGATTTTGGAGGTAATTGGGACCAGCACCTACCATTAGTAGAATTCTCGTATAACAACAGTTACCACTCAAGCATCAAGATGCCGCCTTTTGAAGCCTTATATGGTAGGAAGTGTAGAACCCCAGTGTGTTGGTTAGAAGCTGGTGAAGCAAAACTCACTGGACCAGAGATTGTAAGAATGACGAATGAAAAGATTGGGGTAATACAAACCAACATGAAAGCTGCGCAAGATCGCCAAAGAAGCTACTCAAATTTGAAGAAAATACCTTATGATCTAAAAGAAGGCGATTTGGTGATGATAAAAGTATCACCTTGGAAGGGGGTGATAATGTTTGGTAAAAGAGGGAAGTTAAGTCCAAGATATATTGGACCCTTCAAAATTCTGAAAAGAATTGGATTACAAGCGTTTAAACTAGAGTTACCATCAGAACTCAGAGGAATACATGATACATTTCATGTATGTTATCTTAAAAAGTACTTTGGAAAGAAGGAATTAACCATTCCTCTAGAAGAAGTAAGGGTGGAAACACCCAACAGATTAATTGAAGAACCCGAAGCAATGTTAGAAGTGAAAACCAAGAAACTAAGGAACAGAGAAATTGACCTAGTATTGGTCAAATGGAAGCATTCACTGGGCTCAGACTTGACTTGGGAAACTGTGGAAAACATGAAAAGAAGATACCCTAATTTCACAGATTATGAAGCGATTCCGAGGACAGAATCCTAATTAGGGGGAGGTAGTTGAAACAACCTAAATTAATAATATAAATATGTAAAATAAGTTGTGCGTAATTTGAAGTTTTATATGTAATATTATGAGAAATTATGTTTGTAAGGGTAATTTGGTCATTTGACCAAATCCATAAATTACTATGAAATTATATTTTAGTCTTTTGGACTAAAAATGTAAGAAATAAAACCTTATGTGATAAAAGTTAGATTTTTGGTGTCAAAAGTTCAAGGAAGGGAACCTGAGGGGTTAAACTGGAAAATTGGAAGTATAAATAGAGAGAAACTTCTGGTTCTCTCCATTTGATTCGGGAAATATCTTCAGCAAGACAAGGAGAGAGCGAGACTTTGAAATTCTGGAGAATTGGAGCAGGAATTGAAGAATCAAGCTTGAAGATTGTGACTTCCAATTCATCTAAGGTGAGAATTTCACCCTTGTAAGCTAGTTAAACCATTTTGAGTTATTTTGAATGGGTGGAAACGAAATTCAGATGTTGTGTGAGGTTTGTTTTAAGTTTCTAACCTTTGAATCATGTTCTACACATCATTGGAACTCAATTCCACCTTTGGAAACAACTAGAAGCAAAGGAATTGAGAATTTTGCTCAAGAACCCTAGAATTTGGGTTTGTGAAGATTGGGTTGATTCTAATGTTTAGGGGTAATAAGTGTTGTTTAGGAGGATTAGTAATACTCTAAATATCATGTTTTAACCTTTAATTGAATTGGATTTGAGTTGGAACCAAGCAGATCAAAGATTAAAAATGTGCAGGAAAATGGTACTTGGAATGGTGGAATGGAATTGGTGATTACATGAATGAAGCTCATAGAAATGGATAATGAGAGTCATGAATTGGTGATTAATGAAGTATGTTTTGGGTTGTAAAACCCCTAAATTATCTCCCCTTGATCATATAAAGATATATATAAAAGATAGAAAGAAATGGACCCTTATATTAGAATTTATGGCACATGAGCTTCCTTAGAGCTCTTGTGAAATCCTATGGTCTTAACCATTAAGTCATGAACTAAATAAGACTTAATGGGATTAAAAATATGTTCTTAACATGTTAGAAGGTTAATAGAACCTATTGGCAAAGTTTCGTTAAGTTTGGAAACAAACTGAATCCAGAAATGGACTAAAACTGCAAAAAACGAACAAAAATCCGGAGCTGAAAATGGGGTCTGTAGAGACTACACGACCCGTGTTGGTTAGCACGACCCGTGTGACCCTGGGACAGATGGTTTGGACATTCTGGAGACCCGTACACGACCCGTGTGACCCTACACGACCCGTGTGACCCGAATTCATGCAATTCACTCCCGTTATGACCCATATTAGTACAATAAGGATTCTAATGAGTTATAGAGTCATAGAATGGATCCTAATGTATGATATATTAAATATAGGTGCAAGTCAAGTGATTAAACATCATCGAAGTGGTAAAGAACCAAAAAACGCCTAATCAACCTTTCAAGAACTACAAGGTGAGTACATGAGATATTTTTCCCATTTTGGGGGTACATGGCAAGTAAGTATTTTCAGATTTCATATAATTTTTTTATGTGTGAAAATATATGCAAGAATGATATTTTCTAGCTTATATGAAAATTAAACTGCTATATTTGAAAGTATGATTTTGGCAATAGCCTAGATTATGGTAAAAGCATGTTTAAGTCAAAAGCTTGGCATTTAGCCATTATGTGTACAAGTAATGATTCAGTATGCAGGAAGTATTTTATATATGACTGGTATTTGTAGCTAGCAATGTTAGTAAGGGAACTATGTTCCAACCTACCCGGGTTAGGTAAGGAGTCTACTGGGGGTAACCCCTTCGCGAAGTAGGCTGCCTCATCACTTCTACTGTGAGGATTGATCCGTTCTTTCTAGCTGTAAAGACTTGGGGTATCACTTATGGTGATTAAAGCCCTAAGTATAAAAAAAACCAGCAAGTTTATAAAACCAGTCAAAGATAGTATGAAATAAGCTATGTTTTGAAAGATATAAAATGATTTCGAAAGATTAAAAGTCATAGTATATTAATACTTTAAAACTTCAGCGAATGATTATTTTATAAAGTTTTTATTAAAAGAGATTAAATGTTTGAGTCCAAAACTCATGTAACTCACGAGACAATTTGTCCTACGTATTTTATTTTTATGCCATGTATTCCAGGTTCAGGTACAAAGTTGTAAGATAGTTTGGAGTTGCAAAATAAATCCTAGGGTGCAAAGGAGTGGAGCTGAATACAGCCCCAAGTATGGGTATTTGATTGCATCCACTTCCCTTAAACTTATGGTTGTATGATATGTAATTGTAACACCCCTTTTGTTGTATTTAAACAAGTACAATGGTTTTTGTTGAACCGTATTTTGTAAAACTTGTTTTTTTATGTAATATAAATGGTTTGCAAAAGTTGGGGCGTTACAATATGAATATAATACCTTAAAATATGACATGTATCTTTTATCATTCTTGATTTGCGATGGAATAATTTGAAATGCTGGATCTTTTGGTTGTATAATGTCACATGCTAGACCCTTGAAACGTTTGCCTCTAGAAGTTATTGCCTCAAGAATATCACGAAATGCTCTACTAATCGTATCTCCTGATCGTTGAAATCGCTCCCCAACATCTCTGTTAGACACACCTAAAGCAAGTGTGTATAGAAAAATCCCTAATTTTTCAACAACTGACATTTTATCACTAGACTTCAATCATTATTGTAACGCCAAGACACGCTTTATTATATAATTATAATAAAAGGGTAAATTGGTCATTTTACCTTGGAAGGGTAAAATGGTCTTTTGGACAGAAAAGTATTTGGTTTGAAATAATATTTTGAGTTTTGGACTTAAGATTGTTATAAAAACTGATTTTTGGTCGTTTTACCGAAAAAGGCTATTTTGGTCATTTGACCAACTCAACGACCAATTATGTAAAAATATTGTTGGTTGTGGCCAAAATGTAAGAAATGGAAGTTTTATTGTAATAAAACTTGATTTTGTGGACAAAGTTCAAGAAATAGAACTTTAGGACCAAAAATGTAAATTTTTGGAGTATAAATATAAGAGAGTTGACTCTCTCTTTGACTAGCTCAATGTGCAGCAACGGGAGGAGCAAGGAGAGTGCGATTTCTGCAGGAGATCATGAAATTGAAGCAAGAACTAGGAACAATTGTTGGAATGGGTGATTTCCAAGCAATTAAGGTTAGTTTTAACCAAGTTCTTGAGGTATTTTTGGTTTGGTTTTATAGAAACTGAAATTTGTACATTTCAGTTGTGATTATGTGTTTTAATTGGTTTATTACTTCCATTGAGTCATGCTAGAAAGGACTTAACTCAAGAAAATGGAAGTAGGTTGTTATTAGTGATGAATTTGAAGTTTTGGGGTTGTTAGAACTAAGAACCCTAATTCTTCATTTTGATTGATTTGGTTGTTTTGGATGGTTGAAAACCTTGTTAAAGTATAAGGTTTTAGTCCTAGAACAAACCCCAATCGATTAAGGACCTGATTAAGGACTTAATGGACCAAAACTGCTTGCTACAGTGCATAAATCGCGGCTGGACAGGAGACACCTGCAGGCGATAGGCGCGGTGCGCCCAAACCCCTGGCGGGGTGCGCCCAGGCGCAGTGCGCCCATGTCTGGGCGGGGTGCGCCCCTCAGGCAGGGACTTTGAAATGCTAACTTTTGCTTGGCTTGTCCGTTTTAGCTCAAATTTGGACCATAGGCTCGTTATGGTCTGAAAAGTTTGGGAAAATTATTAGATTGAGTTTCCGACCCCTCGGGGGCACTGTAGATCGATTCGAATGCCTCGGTGAATAGTAAAATTCATAAAAAGTTAGTAAACGGAAAGTTTATTAACTAGGCATTGTTTGTAATGATATTGTATTGAACTCTAGTGTATTAGAGTCAATTTAGATGATTATTAACCTATTATCATTTGGTATATAAATGGATAAATAGGTATGGGACAAAATGGTTGTGGTGCACGTAAAGGCAAGAAACAACCGGGAATTAAATGCAGCTAGCATCCAGGTGAGTAATCTCACTAATACCATATGTGATATATGATGATTGAGTTGTTACAGGTTGAAACTGATTGTGGGACGAAATTGATGGTTCAAAGATACGTTTGATACGACAATACCAGATAAGCCGTGAGTCTATGATAGACAAGAACGGAGCTGTGAGTCAATAAAATGAAATGACAATACCGGAACCAGCCGTGAGTCAATAAAACGAAATGACAATACCGGAACCAGCCGTGAGTCAATAAAATGAAATGACAATACCGGAACCAGCCGTGAGTCAATAAAATGAAATGACAAGACCGGAACCAGCCGTGAGTCAATGAAACTTATATAGACAAGACCGGAACCAGCCGTGTGTCTAGGCAACAGCGGGATTTTCCTGTGAGCCACATATTTCAGGCAACAGCGGGCTAACCCGTGAGCCATAACTAATTCTGGATTTTTATCCAATGGGTGCGGCCTTCGGGCTATGATTCCGGTGCGGCCTTCGGGCTATGTCTCCGATGCGGCCTTCGGGCTATGATATTTGGTGCGGCCTTTTTGGCTATGATTTTGTTACAGGTACATGGTGCGGCCTTTTGGCTATGATATCGGGTTATTAAACCTAGCTAGTGCGGCCTGCGGGCTATGAATTATATACTGATAATGTTTTGGTGCAGCTTATATAGCTATGACACAGGGTGCGGCTTATTTAGCCATGATATATGATGTAGTCCATTGTGACTAAGAAAGATGGGACAGAAATGGTTAGACATGATTATAGATGCAAATAACTAACGTGGCTTGTTAATTACAGGTCACTATGATTCAGCCTGTAGGGCTACAGAATAGGATGTGAAATCCTAGAGTATATATGGTCAGCCAGTAAGGCTAGGAGTTTGGATTCGATATCCAGACAAATACATGATTGTATTTAATACGTGTTATTTGTAGATTTGATTACTCACTGAGCTTTGTAGCTCATACCGTTTGTTACTGTCCCTGCAGGTTAGCATGATACTGGTAGGGGACAAGATAGAGTCCGTGACTCGTGAAGTAGGACTCTTAGATGCTGTTAGTAGCAGCCCGGCTTTAAAGGAGACTACGGTATTTTATACTCTCCTTGATACACTTGTACCCATTTTTATTAAAATATACCCCTTGTTATGGTTTTATGTATTGAAACCTGTGTTTTAAATGAAAAAATTTTCAGGGGTGTTTTTGTTTAAAAAGCCGGGTGTTACAAGTTGGTATCAGAGTCGTGGTTTAAGTGAACTAGGTGTCTATAGAGTAGATTCCTGGACTTAAACCCTGAGACAGTAGACATGATGAACTGTTAGGTGTATATAAATTTTTATTATACATATATAACTTAACTATTGCTGACTTCTAATGTATAAGAAGTACGAGCAGCGAGTATTACTGGGAGAAATTTAGGGCGCGAAGCTCTAGGAAATGGACCAGCTCATTCTTGAGACTCCGTTGGATGAGGAGCAAAAAGGGACGAATAGCAGAAATCCACATGTTGGGCAATATTAGCTGATGTGGTCAGAAAAAGAAATCGGTTGCTCACCCTGATTGATATTCAAGGTGAAAGAACAGTAGTTGAGACTACAAGAAAAGCAGAAAACGATTAGTGGACGCTTCAGGAGAAGTTGCCACAGACCGGTCCAACCTAAAAAGGAAGGGACCAAAAACTGAGCAGTTATGTATTGTGATCAATGCAGGAAAGGCACCAAGGAAAATTGTAGAGTTGAAACTCTACCGTAGACATGCTGAAATTGCAGATGATAGGAGCAGATTGCTCGAGCTTGTTGTATGGGAGGGAAGTGGTTCCAGCGAGGAACTATAGATCACTTCCTTATGACATACTCACATGCTAAATGTGGAGTAACGGGTGGTGAACCCAGGAAAGAAAGAAGGAACGAATGGTCGAAAAGGACCAGTGGTGCCTTGATCATTCCAGCAGATTATGGAAGAAACTCGTGAGGAGACAGATATGATCTCCGATGTAAATGTTTTGAATATAACTTCGTGTATGTTATATGTGATCCATGAAGCTATGTTTTGGATCGGTGACACTGATGTCGTGATTGGATATTTCATCAACGATTATGGATGAAATTTTGGAGGTAGCTATAGCAAATAGCAAACATGTTCTAGATATTGAACACCTGGAAGGTAGATTGCCTAGGATTTACGGGACCATTTTCCCTATGAATCTGAAGCCGATGGCTACCGGCAAATCTGAAGCAATTGTGCTTATGATTTGGTTAGCAATTAATTATGCTAACATGAATTGTAGAAATATGAACATGATGGTTTAGGAAGCAGAAATGAGCGGATGAAAATCCATGGTAAATGACCGTTGTTGAGAATACCGGTTAGCTTCTTTGCTTAAACTCGGAAAAGAGTTAGTAAAGGAATGATGTTGTAGTTGGCATACGTGGTATGGGCCAAGCTTAATAAAGTGGTGAAAGTAGTGTACTACTTTAAATAATTTTCGGATGATTCTTTTGAAAAGAACTTCCAAGATTTCTGCCAGATTGGCAAGAAGAGCTTATGATTAAGCTGGTATTGGGAGCCGTTCCTGTTATCTAGGCTCTGTGATGATTGGCCTCTGCAGATATGGCAGAGTGGTAAAACAATTGGAAGAAATTGTTTTTAAATTGGGATCTCATATGACTGTAGGTGTCATCAGATGGAGCCCTATCTGTTTGAAAAGAAGAAAGATAAGTTAATGTGTATGTACATTGACTACTGAGAATATGATATTCTCGAAACCAGATTAAATATGAGGTACATTGTACCAGATACTGGAGTTACTTCACTGAGTTCAGTGATATGTTAAATTCTCTAAGTATGAAAATTTGGCTAAAAGAAGTTACATATTCTTTGGGCATGTTAACAATACCAGAGATGATAAAGTAGAACCAGTGGAAAGAATGATACCGTGATAAAACTGGAACCGCCTGAGGAATCTGACTGACACTGTAGTTCCTCGGATTTGGCGGGTTAC
This sequence comes from Cichorium intybus, assembly GCA_023525715.1. Taxonomy (NCBI): domain Eukaryota; kingdom Viridiplantae; phylum Streptophyta; class Magnoliopsida; order Asterales; family Asteraceae; genus Cichorium; species Cichorium intybus. The sequence continues at coordinate 48,401,852 of CM042011.1, forward strand.
TATAGGAGAGTTGTAGAAAACTGCTCCTTGATTGCTGGTCAGTTGACTAAGATTGACTAATAAAAGTGAAAAAGTTTGGGTGGTAGAAAGACCACAAATATCTTTTCAAAGGTTGAAATAAACCTTGTGTGAAGCTCCGGTGGTAGCATTATTGCTAAGCGGAGAAGATAAACTGGATTATAGAAATGCATCCAGAGTTGACTTTGGATACATGATATTGCAGTAGCAATTATGACTTTGACATTGAAGCTTTGGAGACACTACTGATGTAGTGTAAAGCTTACTGTTATATGGATCATATAAGTTTGAAGTACTTAGTTGATCAAAAGAAGCTATATATGAAATAACAAAGATAGATGAGTTACTTAGAGATTTCGGGTATGAAATCTTGTACCATCTCAGAAAGGCGTATGTGATTACAGATGCCTTGAATTAGAAAGAGTAACCTTTGGAGGTTACATCCACGTGTATGAATGTGGCAAATTGATTACCTGAGTTGATGCGGGTAGCACAGAAAGACGTGTGCAAGTCTGAAATTGTGAAAAGAGAATGAATGATTAGCTATTGAAAGAAGCTAGTTAGAAATTCACAGAGTTTGAAAAACCTTGGTGATTATGTATATGAGTTCCAAAGCCAAGTGAAACATAAAAAAATCATCTTGAAAAGATGCATTTTGTATCAGATATGCAGCATACCTGGGGCAATACCAAACTGTATAGGTCGATAAAACCTATGTGTTGGTGGCCGGGGCTGAAGAAAGACATTGAAAGACATGTGAAAAATGTTTGACTTGTGTGTAACTACAGTCAAATCATTAGAAGTATGTGGACTGTCGGTCCCAAAAATGAAATGGGACGAAAAATATCATAGACTTTGTAGTAAAGTCTTTGCAAGTACCGCATGGGTATGACACCATATGGATGATTGCAGTTTGATTAATGAAATCAGTGTAGAATTATACCGACTAAGAAGAAATTAAGAGTGGAAAAGTAGTGAAAAACTACAAAGATAAAGAAAATTGTCGACGTGAGTTATCGGCACGAATTGTATCGGACAGAGATAACAGAATTATTCTTTGAATTTGGCATAAATTTCAAGAATAATTAGTTCAAAAGTACTAGTAAGTACTGTGTGCGAATCGCAGATGGATTGATGAGGTGAGATAATGATGCAGACCTTAGGAGATATGACTGAAATCTTCATAACAGACCCTAGCGGAAAACTAGACGACCGTCTATCCTTAGTAGAAGTTGTAAATTAGTATTGGTATTATACTAGTGTTTTATTGACTCGTAGGAAATATTGTATAGACTACCGTGATGCACGTCGATTTGCTAGACAGAAGTTGGGGAGAAGCCGTTGACTAAACCTGAGATTGTATCTCAAACAGAAGAAAAGAGTTGGCAAGGTCGAAAAAGCTTGGAAATAGACCAAGATCGACAAGAGTAGTATGCGGATTGTCGAGTAAAATCATTGAACCCCAAGTAAGGGAAGATTGTGGAACTCAAAGTGACCCTCCGGAAGAACTAGAAATTGATGTGGGACAAAAAGGAAAGTTGAGTCCTTGTTGATTGGACCTTTCCGTATATCCCAAAAGCAAAAATTGCGGTGTATTGATTGAAGATCCTTGATGAACTTCAAGATGATTGTAATGTTTTCTATGGGTCTCAGGGTTCTGAGAACATAGATTGATAAATGCTAACGAATCCCTCATGTTGAAATGAGGAAGATAAGTGATTAAGGTGCCCGGGACAACCGGATGAGTAATATGCGAGTGGTGATATAACCACGAGATAAGAAGACTAGTATGGTTAAGTGCTTAGGCAATACCATAAAGGTTTCCATGCGATATGGGAAACCGGAATTGTAACGAGAAAGAAATACCTCGCTTGATAGTATGATTTCGGGGACGAAATCTTTTGAAGGAGAGGAGAATTTGTAACGCCAAGACACGCTTTATTATATAATTATAATAAAAGGGTAAATTGATCATTTTACCTTGGAAGGGTAAAATGGTCTTTTGGACAGAAAAGTATTTGGTTTGAAATAATATTTTGAGTTTTGGACTTAAGATTGTTATAAAAACTGATTTTTGGTCGTTTTACCGAAAAAGGGTATTTTGGTCATTTGACCAAGTCAACGACCAATTATGTAAAAATATTGTTGGTTGTGGCCAAAATGTAAGAAATGGAAGTTTTATTGTAATAAAACTTGATTTTGTGGACAAAGTTCAAGAAATAGAACTTTAGGACCAAAAATGTAAATTTTTGGAGTATAAATATAAGAGAGTTGACTCTCTCTTTGACTAGCTCAATGTGCAGCAACGGGAGGAGCAAGGAGAGTGCGATTTCTGCAGGAGATCATGAAATTGAAGCAAGAACTAGGAACAATTGTTGGAATGGGTGATTTCCAAGCAATTAAGGTTAGTTTTAACCAAGTTCTTGAGGTATTTTTGGTTTGGTTTTATAGAAACTGAAATTTGTACATTTCAGTTGTGATTATGTGGTTTAATTGGTTTATTACTTCCATTGAGTCATGCTAGAAAGGACTTAACTCAAGAAAATGGAAGTAGGTTGTTATTAGTGATGAATTTGAAGTTTTGGGGTTGTTAGAACTAAGAACCCTAATTCTTCATTTTGATTGATTTGGTTGTTTTGGATGGTTGAAAACCTTGTTAAAGTATAAGGTTTTAGTCCTAGAACAAACCCCAATCGATTAAGGACCTGATTAAGGACTTAATGGACCAACACTGCTTGCTACAGTGCATAAATTGCGGCTGGACAGGAGACACCTGCAGGCGATAGGCGCGGTGCGCCCAAACCCCTGGCGGGGTGCGCCCAGGCGCAGTGCGCCCATGTCTGGGCGGGGTGCGCCCCTCAGGCAGGGACTTTGAAATGCTAACTTTTGCTTGGCTTGTCCGTTTTAGCTCAAATTTGGACCATAGGCTCGTTATGGTCTGAAAAGTTTGGGAAAATTATTAGATTGAGTTTCCGACCCCTCGGGGGCACTGTAGATCGATTCGAATGCCTCGGTGAATAGTAAAATTCATAAAAAGTTAGTAAACGGAAAGTTTATTAACTAGGCATTGTTTGTAATGATATTGTATTGAACTCTAGTGTATTAGAGTCAATTTAGATGATTATTAACCTATTATCATTTGGTATATAAATGGATAAATAGGTATGGGACAAAATGGTTGTGGTGCACGTAAAGGCAAGAAACAACCGGGAATTAAATGCAGCTAGCATCCAGGTGAGTAATCTCACTAATACCATATGTGATATATGATGATTGAGTTGTTACAGGTTGAAACTGATTGTGGGACGAAATTGATGGTTCAAAGATACGTTTGATACGACAATACCAGATAAGCCGTGAGTCTATGATAGACAAGAACGGAGCTGTGAGTCAATAAAATGAAATGACAATACCGGAACCAGCCGTGAGTCAATAAAACGAAATGACAATACCGGAACCAGCCGTGAGTCAATAAAATGAAATGACAATACCGGAACCAGCCGTGAGTCAATAAAATGAAATGACAAGACCGGAACCAGCCGTGAGTCAATGAAACTTATATAGACAAGACCGGAACCAGCCGTGAGTCTAGGCAACAGCGGGATTTTCCTGTGAGCCACATATTTCAGGCAACAGCGGGCTAACCCGTGAGCCATAACTAATTCTGGATTTTTATCCAATGGGTGCGGCCTTCGGGCTATGATTCCGGTGCGGCCTTCGGGCTATGATATTTGGTGCGGCCTTTTTGGCTATGATTTTGTTACAGGTACATGGTGCGGCCTTTTCGCTATGATATCGGGTTATTAAACCTAGCTAGTGCGGCCTGCGGGCTATGAAATATATACTGATAATGTTTTGGTGCAGCTTATATAGCTATGACACAGGGTGCGGCTTATTTAGCCATGATATATGATGTAGTCCATTGTGACTAAGAAAGATGGGACAGAAATGGTTAGACATGATTATAGATGCAAATAACTAACGTGGCTTGTTAATTACAGGTCACTATGATTCAGCCTGTAGGGCTACAAAATAGGATGTGAAATCCTAGAGTATATATGGTCAGCCAGTAAGGCTAGGAGTTTGGATTCGATATCCAGACAAATACATGATTGTATTTAATACGTGTTATTTGTAGATTTGATTACTCACTGAGCTTTGTAGCTCATACCGTTTGTTACTGTCCCTGCAGGTTAGCATGATACTGGTAGGGGACAAGATAGAGTCCGTGACTCGTGAAGTAGGACTCTTAGATGCTGTTAGTAGCAGCCCGGCTTTAAAGGAGACTACGGTATTTTATACTCTCCTTGATACACTTGTACCCATTTTTATTAAAATATACCCCTTGTTATGGTTTTATGTATTGAAACCTGTGTTTTAAATGAAAAATTTTTCAGGGGTGTTTTTGTTTAAAAAGTCGGGTGTTACAAGTATTTAAATTCAAGTTCTTCACATAGTTCGAGGAACACATTTGGATGCATGCTAAATGCATTAAAACATCGAATAGGATTAACATTTAAAATTTCATTCATCCAAGCCTCCCCTGTTTGAGGTGATGTCATACATGGTTCCTTGTACATATACTTCAAAAAATATGTAGAAGCTAGAGCACTCGCACAACATGAACCCAATAACAATTTTAAACAATAAAATTTCCTTCTCTTCTTTTTTCTTTCAATATCCGTTCAAGCACACGCTCCTATTCAATATGATTATTATAAGCACAAACCATATAAGAATCATATAATATCTTTAAATTAATTAAAATAGAAAGCATCATAATATCAAAGATGTAGCATTAACAATTCAAATAAAACCATATCCCAATGAAAATGGCCTAATTAAATAAACAAATATAATCCAATCAAAAATCAATCACCGACGACATTAAATAAAAATATCTAGTTGCCAAGATTATTCTTATAATTCAGCCATGCGAGACTACCAACATCATTTGGAAGACTTAGAAACAATTCTCTTTTCATCTCATCTTCGAATAAAGTCATTGCAAAGCACCATAGCTCGCTCCCCTTTGTGATTATTCCATCATCAACCATCTTGTTAATTAAACTTACAGCTACACCCGTACTAAAATCATTACTTTGATTGACTGTAGATGCATCTGACTCTAACAATTCCAAAGTACGTTGTTGAGGGAATTGTGAGGTAAAAAAGTGCCATTTTCATTTCATCACCCATTGTCGGATTTTCATCATCAATAATCACATCAGGCATATCACTGGAAGTACGTGGATCTATAGATGGTGCCACACAGTCTGTACCACTCGCAAGTCGCAACTCCATCCCCAAATATTTGATCCCATGCTTCTCGTAGTTCCGAAGAAAGTTGCCTTAATATTTGATCCCATGCTTCTTGTAGTTACGATTAGGTTTCAAGATAACGAAAAAGTATCTTTTAGTAGAAAAATTATTTAAATTTATTACCTTAACTTTTTTGTACCACCACACTACTAGAAAAAAGGCTTTTAATGACACGCATTACGTGTCATTAAAGGGTACAGATGACACGCAAATGTATGTCAAGGAAGCCCCTGTCATAAATGACAGATGACACACATTTGTGTGTCGTAAAATTTACGACATACATTAATGACACACGTTTACGACTCGCAATGTAAGTCGTAAAATATTATACATTTGCATTATATATATATATATATATATATATATATATATATATATATATATATATATATATATATATATATATATATATATATTATGCTTCGATAATATTAAAATTAAATCGCACATAAAATTTAATGCCATACAAAACAAAATATAATTAATACATATACAATGGTTACATATTCACAATGTCATACAAAATAATACCTCATTGTTTGTCAAACAAAAAATACCACAAAATAATAATCATTGTTTGTCAAACATAAAATGCCATCATCCATTGCCACATCTTGACCCATTGCCACATCTTCACCGAAAAATAAAATATGTTACAAAATATGCCCATTCCCCACGAACATCATCAATATCATCATCCGTATATTTACTCTTGCCGCTCCCAAACTGAAAAATAAATGAAAGTACAACGCTATAATAACCAAAATAAATGAAACTACATCTCTAATTTGAAGAACCAAAATGTTAAGACCAAACTGCTAGGACCAAATCTGGACCAAACTAAAGCAAGGGCAAAGTGGTAATATTATTGCAACAGAAAGTAAAGATGCTTGAAGATTATTATATAAGTTATGAGCAGACCATTGGTGCCATTTCTAATCCAGCAGCTGGTTCAGCAGGTGTCCAATATTCTCTACATAGATTGTTGAGCTCTTCCCAACAAGCAAGTGCTGCAAGACTTCTCATGCATCCTAGTAACAAAAAATTATTTTAGTTAGATGCCTAAAAGTGATAAAATTAAATATTATTCAAATTACATCTCTTTATTATGCAAAGCCTTAGCAAATGCTCGACACTGCAACATTAAAACACGCATATAAACAATATAATGCCTTTAAAATGTGACATAAGCTTATATATCATTCAAAAGTTTGTAAGCCAATCAAACCTTTTCAACAAGAGCACCAAGGAGACTAATGTCAATAGGAAGGGGTTTCTCATCATGTTCCATGAATTTCGCCTGTAAAATACATGTTCAAAACTGATATTAAGAATCATTAAAGAAAATCAAACCATAAAAGCAACCTTTTTTATCCATACCAAGTTAAGTAATGTTGCAAAAATTTCAAGAGTTATATTAGGAGATGAAAATGCCATCTCTAAACTACAAACAAGGGCTTTTTTACTAGACTCATGGAGTTGTGACCTGCTAGCTAACAAAACCTGGTGCAAACAGCTCTCATGGGGAACTTAAGACCGTTTTATGCACCTTCAGCTCTCAATAAAAATGAATTAAGGAAAAGGAATTAAGGGTAAAAGTAGAACAAAAATTATCAATCTACAGACCTCGAGAAGTTGAGCAATTGCACCAGCAATATATATTCTTACAGGGTAGTGACAGCATGACGATGCAGTAGCTGAGCAACTGAAGTCACTTGTTGAAGCAATTACATATACGTATTTAGAGAGACAGAAACACAGACCTCGGTGGTGCAGACTGACTGTGGCAATTGAGTAAGGAAGGTTACGATGAAGAAGACGAACGGAAAGTTCATGAGAAATAAGAAGATAATACCTAGAAAAGAAAATAACTCACCAGTATGTGTCTTTCGATCAATCGCTTCTCGAAAAGTAGTCAGAACGACTTAGAAACAACAGGTTCTTCCGGTACCTCGCCGGAAACCGTGGGAGCAGCATAGAACAGCAAAAGGTATTACATATTCGTAATCTACAACTAAAATACTAACAACGTGTACAAGGTATTCCAGATCCGTCGAAGTCGATGACTGTATTTTAGGGTTTTCAAAACCCACGGTGATGACGATGGCAGCAACGACGATGGGATGATAAATCGTACCAAAGGAGAGCAGCTAACGAAGGGCGATGCTTATGCCGGTGGAGATGCCGATTGGTGATAGCCAACGGAGGGAAAATGGGGATGGCGGATAGCGGCGATGGAAAGGGAGACACTCCAAGAACGAGAGTCTTTCTGGAGAGGATCGAGAGAACCCTAGTTTTGGATGAAGCGTGAATTGGGAAAACTAGTCCATTAAAAGAAATAAAGACAAATAAATCAAGATGACATACATTTTTATAAAATGACACAAAAGTATCCTCCGTGTTTTTTTTTTTTGTTTTTGGATTATGACGTTAAAACATACATATATTTTTGTATGTCGTAAATCTTAGAAAAGATGACACAAGTTTACGACACGCGTTTATGTATGTCGTAAATGTTTAAGATTTTAAAAAAGAGGACATTTTTTAATGACATACAGTTTTTGTATGTCATAAAATTAGTGCGTGTCATAATTCGTATGTCATTAAAGACATATTTTCTAGTAGTGCCATTCATCTGAACAATATAGTTGTCTTGTAGTTTCATTCCAACCAAGACCAGTTTCCCCATTTCTTAATAACTTCCAAAGATTGTAGTCTTTTCTCATTCCGTCATACTTGTTCTTTAAAGCTTTGTAGCTATGTAACTTGGTAGTAACAACTCTTTCAAAAACTATTCCGTCATACTTGTTCTTTAAAGCTTTGTAGCTATGTAACTTGGTAGTAACAGCTCTTTCAAAAACCGGTTGAAGTTCATGCCTTTAATTGGAGAAGTATGGCCATTCTTCATAATATATTTTTTAAGATATCACACAAAATCAAAACAAACTTATCTGACCAATCAAACTTTTTTTTTCGCATTATCATTATTTGAGGCCATGTATGTACCTGAGTTTGAATTTAAGCAACATATGATTAAGATTTTTATAAAAGCACGGGAACCAATAGAATTCAATGATGAATTCCCACTTTTAAGATTGGAGCACAAGTCGAGTAGTAGAAGCTACACATGAACAAAAAAAATCGGTTCGTGATCCGTAACCGGTTCTGAAACCAAATCCGAGCCAATCTGTCGGTGACACCGGATTGGTTTCGAGCAAAAACCCAATTTTAAACTGGTTTCGTAAAATCTGGTTTGCAACCCGGTTCGCCGATCTAATCCGGTTTCAATTCGTAAAATCTGGTTTCAATCCAAAGTGTGTTTGTATTGAATATGACATGTGTGTGTATTATATATGTATTATACATCATCTTCATACTAACCAATAGAAGTCGCATTAATGGATCAATCAATCAACAATAAACCAAAGCTAGAAAACTTGATTCATACGATGTGTGTGTTTGTGTTTAAATAACAGACTATACAGCATCAATAATTAGGAAGAATGAATAACAAATAATAAACAAGAAGTATGCATATGGTTCAAAAAAAGAAAATTGTGAAGAAAAAGAACCAATGAACGCAAGAAACAACTAAACGAACAAACAGGTTACAATTTCAATTAATATGTTGAAGAAACAATCACCTTTTAATTTTACGAACAAACTGCTCTTGACGAAAGGTTTGTCAGCTTTTATTCAATTAAGTCATTATATTTTGATCCTGTAAATCATTAGTTGTAAATATATAAAAACAGTATAACCAGCTACTATCCAAAATCGTAAACATTTAACAAAATATTAGATTTAATTGAATACAAAAAACAATTAGGGCTTAATCGAATATAAAATCAAAATATAAAAAAATTTCTTTGGAAACCATACAACAAGGGTGGCTATCCTGCTAGTCTCTATCGACCCATCTAGAATGGTTTTATTTTATTTTTTATTTTTTTTAATGACAACACATTATCATCGCTATACGCTTATCGCATCATCAATTATAATCTCCCAATCTCATCTAAACTCATACCCCACAATAACATGGAATGTCGTTACATGCATGCATCATCCACTATGGTAAGTAACATAACATGTAACCAAAAGAGTGTAAAAACTATAACATAATCAAATCCATAAATCCTTACATGGAAACTAGCAAATGCATACTATCAATATCAACATCATAACATCGATCCTAGCTTGCTAACTAAGGATAAAGTAACATTATAGCATTAGTTATAGTATAAAAACTAGGCATAAAATAACTCTATAACATCAATATAGTAGTAGATAAATACGATTATAACACCAATTTGTATATAGTAGCCATATAAACACAAAGAACATTTTAGTAAAAATTTAAATTATATAGGGGACATGTTTTCAAATAAAAATTAAGGATAGCGCATATCTAAAAAAATTCGTCAAATACATTTTTAGGTTGAACCAACAGCAACTAATAATTTTCACGTTAATTAAATTATATACTAACCTAGAACTTTGAGACTATTTCTAAGCTTCAGAGGCTCAAATGTATCCAAATATAACTTTCCAAAATCTATGAGAAAATTGCATATCATAACAGGATCAGATCATGCAGAATTGATCAGTCAGTTGAGTCAATTGGAAAACTCAGTAGATGGAGTCTGAAAGCTCCGTGACTTTCTATTTTTTTTCAGAACTCGGTAGACTATAGTACAACTTCATTGCAGGTAGTCTGTATATGGTATTAGCGTAGCATGCATGTATGTATGCATTTAACATAGCCTCAATTATTGTATTTGTATATTTGTTTATCTCGTAGTATTAATTTTCTATATTAATGAAACCGCTTCCTCTTTCATTACTTCATTCTTTCCACCCCGCCTTTTTTTTTAATCTAGGCAAAATGTCGATTCATGGAAAAATATCTGACTATCATGGTATCAGAGACTTTCCCTCCCTTTCTCGAACCCTACTGCCACTGACTTCTTCCTCCCCACGACGATCATCTCTTTTCTTATTCTCCAATCTTCTACTTGATCCCTCCAATCTCATCCTCTCTTCTCTTATCAGTCATCAAGATGTCTGAATCATCCAAGAACATCAAACCCTTTGGTGTAACCAATATTAAAGTTTACGTTCCCTTGGTCTTAGATCTCAACAAGATGAATTACAATGCTTGGAAACAATTATGCCAAACACATTGCAACAGTTTTGGAGTCAAATGCCATCTCACAGGTACGTCCAAACCCGCGGATGACAAAGATGAGGCGTGGTCCAATCTTGATGACCTTGTCAAGATGTAGATATATGGAACTATCACACAGAGCCTTCTCAATATGATTCTTAAACCAGGTGCAACCGCTCATACTGTATGGATCAATCTTGAAACCCTATTCAGAGACAACAAACAGACAAGGGAGTTTGAACTTGATCAAGAACTCTAGACCCTAACCCTTGGTGACCTCTCCATTTTAGATTATTGTGAACGAATGAAGGTGACTTCTGATTTTCTCTCCAACATTGGCTCCCCAATACCTTAACAAACTTTGGTTACATATCTCATTAATGTATTGTCACCAAAGTTTGAAAATATTGCTATTGTTTTGCGCCATCAGGACTCGCTTCCATACCTACTCAAATGTCGATCCATACTTACCTTGGAGGAGCGCACTATGAGTAGTAATCGACCCACCCAACCCCTCCATATGGACCATGCATCATCCCCTCAAGCATTGCATGATTGAAACCCTAGCCCCTCTAATTCTCAAGTCTGGGCCACCTCTCAATACAGCCGTAGAGGCCGCCGCCCTTCACAGCCTCGCTGCGGTGGCTCAAATTCCACAAACAACTGCCGTTCGACGGGTCCTGCTGCCTTCACCTTGATGCTACCACCAGGTTTTCAATGGCCTCCTTACCCGATCCTGTGGAACCATTACCCGTGGTCGTATCCTTCCTCACAACAGCTTGTTCACCAACCACCTTCTACCTCTCACCAGCTGTCGAGAAACCACCAGCCAGGCGTCCTCGACGCAGCTCCAGCCTCGGGTCACCAGCTCAACAGCCACCTGCAGTAGCTTTCTACGCTGCCCCTCAGCAACTTGCTCTTGTTCCTCCCGCACAATGGTTTCCCCTATCCCCGGATCAGCCAACAGATATCATGTAAGCCTTGAAATCCATACACATTAATGATGGCTCGAATGTTCAGTGGTGCATGGACATATGAGCTACCTCACATCTTGCCTCAGAAACAGGTAAACTCACTACTCTTAGCAACAAAAGTCATATAAAACACGTTCTTGTTGGCAATGGTTCTTCCATACTCATCTATCAATCTGGCCATACCAAATTACATTCCTTGCATCGTCCCTTACATCTCCGTAATGTCTTAGTCACACCTAATGTCATAAAAAATCTGATATATCTTCATCGTTTTACAACCGATAATCTTGTTTTATTGAATTTGACCCGTTTGGTTTTTCTGTGAATGATCTCCAAACTCTCTAGCTCCTACTTAGGTGTGACAGCTCTGGTGCCCTCTACCCTGTTATTCCCACTACCCAAGTTGCTTTTCTTAATCACTAGAGCTTGTGTTTTTAATCACTTTGTTTCTACTAAGTTAATTGCGTGTAATAAAACTTCTAGAGTTGTTTCATGACACGCTTGTCAACTTGGCAAACATATCCGTTTACCTTTTGAAAGCTGAAACACTATTGTTTCTGGTTTTTTAATATTGTTCATTCTGATTTATAACAATCCCCCGTTGAAAGTATTAGTGCCATAAATTATTATATTCTCTTTCTAGATCACTTTTCCCATTTTGTATGGGTGTATAATCTCAGAAATAATATGAAGTTTTCTCAAAGTTCTTACATTTTTGTGCCTTTGTCAAAAACCAATTTAACACTAATATCAAAAGTTTCCAATGTGATCATAGGGGTGAATTTATCAACAACCAATTTCATAACCTCTTTGATGAAAACGACATCACTTTCCGTTTCTCATGCCCAGCTCCTCCCAACAAAATGGGAAGTCTGAACGTATGATACGTACTATAAACAGTATCATACGAACTCTCCTTCTTCATGCTCATCTTCCACCCGATTTTTGGGTTGAAGCGCTACACATGGCAGTTCATCTCCTAAATCTCACTCCATCCACAATTACATCCCTTTCACCAAACTCTTCCGCAAACCTCTATCTTTTTTCACCTACAGGTCTTCGGGTTCTTATGTTATCCTCACATTCCCACCCCACACAAATTAGCCCCTCGTTCTACTCCTTGTATCTTCATAGGTTACCCGTCTCATCATCGTGGCTATCGTTGCTTTGACCTTGCCACTCGCAAAATAATCATTTCCCGCCATGTTGTAACACCCGGTTTCTTACTTTTAAATCACACCATAAATTACTCAAAATAACCACAAGGGTTAAAGGTGTAACCAAAAGATAAGCAACAAGTAATACAAGTAGTTATAAAAAACAAGTACAATATACAAGTATATCCCAAAAACCGGGTTACAAAAGATAACCAAGTTCAAAAGATAGTTTTATAAGATCACATATATCCCAAAATGTAAGTCCCAATCCAAGTCATTTATCCTTCTACAACTTTCTTCCCCCTGTCACCTGTAGCACCTATATCAGAATCAAAGTTTATGAGCTACAAAAGCTCAGTGAGAAAATACTCAAAATTTGGTGATTATGCAACAATTTCTTAAAATACTGTAGTACTCAACAACTACTAGCATATAAACTCATTGACCTCATACTCTTTGACTATCACAGTCAATTAGTGTGCTCAATCACACTAAGTACTCATCAAAAAAACGAATTCTCAACCTCGTGTAACTCATATTAATTGGTTATCTCAGCCAATTAGAATCAAAATAACACATTTACATCACAATTCAAACATAAGTAATGAAATAGAGTTGCTCACCTGAAGTCTGGTCAGCTCGTGGTCCTCCCGTGCCTCTGGTATCACCCTCTCTCCTATATGTATCAGTTGTGAAACATAATCACATATCAGGTCTCAACATCCTCAAATATCTCAATAACATCTAGCTCAAAGGATCAAGTAATCAACAAATAATAAGGGCCATAAACAGTGGATAACAAATGCTATCTTAACTGCAGCCCCCAAATTTCGTGGTTTTACTCACTCGGTCACAAAAACGCAACCAACATCACACCCATAGCTAAAGAAGCTTATAGTAATATGTAACAAATCATAGAAATTTCACAAACTTGGCAAACTAGGGTTTAAAACCCCCAAACCGGAAAATTAACTCACCTCGTTGGTTTAGGAACAATAACGCGTTCACGGTGTTAGATTCGATTTCCTTATGTTTTCCCACAAAAACCTTTGGCTCAATTTAACCTATTTTCGGCTCCTTTAGCTTTGAAATCCGTTTTGGGTATATTTTGTTCGTAATGAACATTTCAGCACTTAAAAAGAAAGTTTGTCCACTGAAACATTAGCGTCGCTAATGCGATAAGTTAGTGGCGCTAACTTACGCGACCCCCGTGTCTCAGTTCAATGATTCACTCAACTCGCGCAACAAGCTCAAGAGCTGTCGGGTTGCTACAGTACTTTTTACGCAACCCGCGTGGGTTTTCTCTTGCTACTCGCGCGACCCGTGTGGGGTATTTTTCACTTGGTATTTCGATCTTAACTTTCTCGTCTTTTATCTACGTTTAACAATCTATATATGTTTAGAAAACTAAGAAAAAGTTCCACAACTTGATTAGGCTACTTATAACTCTAGATTAGCACTTCTCTAAACACTTGACAACTAACACTAACCATTTACCCACTCGTTGTAATACAATTTTAGTGTCTGAGTTCAACCTCACACTCAAATTGCGGGGGCGTATTAGCGTAGCATGTATGTATGTATCTAGCATAGGCCCAATTATTGAATTTGTATACTTGTTTATCCTGTGGTATTGTAGCCCACTATGTATTATATTTTCTATATTAATGAAACCACAGGCAAAATGATGATTCATGGGAAAATATTTGACTATCATATGGTCGATACAATACAATTTCTAGACACATATTGCATATGAGATCCGTATAACTTATCTAATAAGGGTTTTCATAGTTTCTAGGTTCCCGGGATAGTTTCACAAACCCAATAAAAAAGAAGTGAAACTACAACCTCATTTTCGAACTGTAGCTTAATATTGTCGACATTTCAAATTCTTAATACATTTACAAAAACAGAACAATTTATCAGTATTTTGAAACTCAAAGGCACTTGCATATTAATTAGCTCAACTAGGATGTCAATACATGACACTAGAAATAATATTGAAAAGCACAAAGAAAAACCTTTCAACAAAATCTACATTTGTTAATTATATCAGTTTGGTCACAATGATAGCAGTTTAGTCACAACAGAACAAAAATAAGTGCATGTCAATATCTAAGTTATAAGTTAGAGGAAACGTATATGTCAAAACGAAACAACCAACGATATAAGGAAGCAAATACGGTTTATGAAAATATTTCCCGTAAAAAAGTGGCAAGTCATGTGCTCAACCTTGGTTTCATAATTTGTTGTAAAGCCTTAATCATGATCCTGCGATTCTTTCTTGCTATCATTTTCATATATGGTTGGGGAAAATGGGTTAAAAAGCGACTTCATCCTTCTGACAAGAAGTCTTAAATAGTCTTACAATCCCTATAGTTTTTGGATTCAAGCTATTATAATTATATCAGTACATCCAAACGTCGATAGTTCAAATAGTTAAAAGACAAAACACGGGCCCTAACCTAAGGGCAATGCGCATTGATGAAGGAGGTTGTCATAACAACAAAAGAAGCCGACTTGGTAGGTTGTACTACATGTGAGCAATTTACACATCCGATTTATCAGTGACATTATAAGGTTTAGAATGACTAATAAATGAAAGGAGGGACCATTTTTGTAATAAACGGATAGTTTTACTTTTACTAGATACCAACCAGGACACCATCATCGAGTTACCGACCACGCCTTTAGCATCAATAAATTCATAATATGATGATTAGAGTTTTAATTTACTCTTACCCACCAATCTCTTTCGGGCTTTCTACCTTTTTCATAAATCCCTTTTGCATTAAAGAAAAAGAGTAAACTTTGCTACGTATTATCAAACGGACATCACCATGATGCATGAATGATGTGAGGAAGATCACAAAAATAGTGAGGACGTGTTGGAAACGAGACTAAAAAATACTAGAAAAACCGGACAATTTCTCAAGGCCATGTCAGTGGGAATTCCGAGAGTAAAAAGAAAATGACAGTAGTTTTCTCACAATAAAGAATTTTGTGCGAAAAAAACATGGGTTGTTATACATGATAGCTTTCTGACGAAAGTTATCACAAAATAATTCTTCTACGGATTTCACACGGAATTGAGTGTTACGGAGTCCTGAAGGACTTCCATTGACAGAATTCCAAAGAAACATTGTTCTGACCTTCTTGTTGAATTTCTCATGAATTTCCCATGACACTTAGCAGTGATGAATTCACAACCAGGGTCGGTCGAGAGATTTTGGAGGCCTTGTGCAATTTAATAATTGTAGGCCCCAAAACTTGTAAATTTTACAAAATACAAAATGTATGTATTCTAATGTTTATTTCATATTGTAATATACTTATTAGACAATGTTTAATTCAAAATACGCTTGCTTCTACTTAAAAAACGCTATCCCTCTAGTAAACTCTTCAATTACATATTGATAAGGAATAATGTTGTTCTCAATAGCCATCAACACTTTTGTCCTCTAGCCAATCCATTAAGTCGTTCTGTAGTAGGAAAGTACAAGACTTTTGTCCTCTAGAAAATCTGTACAAATCAGAAGTATAAAAAATATCAAAATTTTTTTAAATGTAATAGTAAATTATAAACACTAAACATTATCAGAAACATAAATTATACCTTTAAAAGGCATTTAGACCTCTGTGTTTTCCTGTTGTCTACTCCCCTAGTTTCTGATTTCAAGTTCACAACTGAATTTTGAAATGTAAACAAAAGATTAAAACAATAGGACCTGAATTTCTGAATTCTGAAAATAAGAAATTATAACTGAATAGTTAGTTTTAATATGATACCTTTGTTTATGTTCTAATTTTCGGGACACCAAAGAGGCAAAGAGTGAGGAAGAACCAAAGGTAAATGACAACGCTATCGTCACACGCGTCAAAAACAATTTATAACCCACTTTTTACTATGTAGATAGGGCAAGCGGGGTCGAGTCCAAGGATTTAGTGGTTAACTTTTAATGAGTTGTAAAGTAGAATTTTAACGGTGATGGTAAAAATATTGAGATTGTAGCTTGAGATTAAAGAGAGAATTACTTCCGGTTTAGTTATCAACAATTAGTTGCACATGTATTATTACAATGATTCCGATATAATTACTTTAACATAATTACAGTTTACTGACAATTACTATTACATAGGTAAATACATAATATGTTGAATCGATTATTTGTCTTTGTCTAACAATTAGGTAGATTAAGCACAAACAATGGTATAGCAATATTATGTTTTATCTAGATGATAGTACATTACAACTTCTTAACATATTAATTGGGCACAAAGTATATTAACTGATTATCCGTCTTAACTCGTGATTTAAGTGAGATAGGCACGAATGATATGTTGGTAATACTATGTCTTGAGAATATGGTAATAAGTAGAAGTAAACACAAATGATTCACTAGTTGTATTTCAAGAGATAGGAGTTTAAGAGTTACAATAGCAAAACATTTGTCGGAATCAAAGTAAAAACATGCTATACTAAAAGTTGGATAACATTACCGGAAGTAATCTGAAGAGATTAGCCTTCCATTCGTGTGATGATCGTGATGATGGTCTTGGTGTTTCTCGTCATGTAACTTGATGCGTTTACCCTTCGAGTTTCTTGAATTACAACTAGAATTACCACCGAGAGAGGTAATCTTTTGATTCTAACAACTAGAGAAGAGATATTTCAAACTATTACAACTGATATAGAGTACTTAGTAACTTGGTGTCTAAAGGATGTAGAATGGGTGTCTAAATCCGTGCATAGAGAGCTTCTATTTATACTACTGGAGCACAGTGCTCGCGTCGCGACCAAGGGTCCCGTCGCGGCGCGAGGAGGCGTCGGTCGTTGCTTTTGGTCGGCCACTGGTCTGGCTAGTGCGGTTGTTGGTAGTCTCGCGTTCATGGAGTTGGTAGTCTCGCGTCCAAGGTCTTCGCGTCGCGACCGGGGTATCCGTCGCGGCGCGATCACTGTAGGTATTTGGGTCTTCTGTTTTGATTTTCTTCACGTCGCGACATAGGTGGTGTCAAGTCGCGATTGCTGTATTTTTATGTGTATTTCGCCTTTTTACTCTTCAGTTTTGAGCATCACTTCCTCGGGTTTGTTCTTTTATAGTTCTTGGGTCTTGTTCCTGAAAATAAACCATAATTGTTAACACACAAATCCCTCTTGTTTTCCTCACACCAGCAGCTCCGGAGAACTCTGTTCAAGTTAAACATGAATCGTAATTCATGTTCAGCCACCTGTTAATATAAGCCTGTTTTGATGTTGAGCTTATCAGGATTTCCTATGGTAAAACCATAGTTCTGGCAGATTTGCATCTGCGACACAGCAGTGGGCTGTGATGTGCAGTGTATGAAAAATGAGATATTCTCTCGTTTATTTTGCAATTTTGTGAGGATGTCTGGGGACGGTAGACAAATTAATCATAATTCTTTTGAGAGAATTAATGATATCATAATAGGATTTCCCCGTGATTTGTGAGATGTTTTCTATGTGAAAACAAATGGCTGGCTTGGGTTAGTGATGACCCGACAGTAGATCTATTATCACCGCCAGACTGTTGGGAGTCTGTGGTGTGCATCAGGAGCTGCCGTTGGAATGTGAGCTTTTGCCTTTTTGTTGTGAAAACATGCATTCTTATAAAATGTGACTGTTTGGTTTTAACAGATGGGGTAGGTTAGACGGGTCTGTCTGAGCCGTATCTGTTTATGAAGAAGCATTTTGCATGTTTTAAGGCGGTTTCTGGATTCTTTTATTTTGCACGGAAATATAGTTTTTGTGTGCCTCTGATCGTATTTATGCGATAAAACAGCTTTTAAATGGTAGTGTTTTATTGTAAAAATAAAACACTATCAGTAAACAAGTACAATGATTCAGCAAAGAGGGGGAAGAAGCTATATCGTTTCTACAATTGTAAACAACGAAGATATTATATGTTTCTGATTTTCGATTTTGAACAAAAAAGATTAAGGAATAAGGAATACCAGTTGTGAGTTTCTGATGAAGTCGTCGCTGCATAGGCAAATTCTGTAAATGATTTTGGTAGTTGTAAACAACAAAGAGTCGAAGAGATGATATAACCTCTAATGAAGTCGTTGTTGCCATCATAATTGTGTGATTGCGCGTTTTTCAGTAAACAACAAAGACGAAGCTAAATCGTTTCAGTTTTTCCTTTCTCGATTTCCAAGTTCCAATCCAATGATTGCTGTATGCGTAAAAAAAATACGGCTGACTAATTTGATAAATTCCTTAACCTAATGTAATCAGTCTAGTCCACATATATTTTTGGGCCCTTAGAAATTGATGGGCCCTGTTCCATGGCACCTTTTGAACACCCCATGGGTCGGGCCTGTTCACAACATATGACGATTATTGACCGATTTCCTATGGAATTATTGCCTAATTTAGTGACACATTCTGTCACTAGCAGTCATTAACTCATTATAAAAAAAAGTAATCCAGATTTTTTTTCTTACAAAAATGTATAAAAAACCAATAAAAACAAATATTAAATCCATTTCCAAAATATGTTGAAATGACATTAACATCCGTTTGTTTTAAGTTGTTAAATATGTTGAAATGATCATTTTACCATTTTTTAACTTGGTTGAGTTATTAATTATTAGTTAATATTATTTTTATTTTAATACCTAAACCCTAAAGCAAACCCCGCTTTCTCTCTCTCTCTCTCTCTCTCTCTCTCTCTCTCCCTTTCTCTCGGTCGTTGTATCATCCCTCCCCCACACCTTCCTTTACCAATCTCGTCGAATCTTTAGTAAAGCAAAGCCAAATTTTGAATCCAAATTTGAGAAGAAACTTCTGGGGGACTTTAGGTATGACTGTAATTTTTGAAGAATCACCTCTCCCGTGACTGCAAGCTCAAGAAACAAAAGGATAAGCAGGAGAGAGTGATGTATGAAGCATACTACGTCTAAAAGTTAGATGAGGTAAATACGAAGGCTCTGAGTCTTACTTTGGTGGCTACTGGTGGCGAAGCAGCTGATTGGTCATATCAAGCATGGTCATCTAGCTCAGTTGATAAGGAGGCAAGAAGACCTACACATGGAATGATGCTTGCTGTTTATACGCCATATGTTGAAAATCAAGCCGAAGAAGTTTGGGAGGAAAATGATAAAGGAGAGCTATTTGGGATTATGGAAATGAAGTAGGAAGTGGCAAAGGAGAGCTATTTGGGATTCTATTTAATGGCGAAGGTTTTAGATGATGCATCCAGTTCAAGGTTGACTATTCACGAACATGTATCTCTTTTGCATCACTCATTTAATATTCCTGAATCATATTTTCATAATGATCATACTGAAACTGAATCAGCTTGTCTTCATATGAATAAACTTCTTATATGTGTAAAGAGTGATGCATGCAAGGCACAATATGAAGTAGCGAGATTAACGAATAATATCGAGGGGTTAAGAGGAGTAATACAAAATTTTGAGAGAACCGTGATTTTGGAAGATGAGAGAGATTAATTGAGAAAAAAGAACAATGTGCTGTTAAAGCAACGTAACGTTTTTTGTGATACCACAAAATGATTATATGCTCATATTACTCGAATTTATCACTCTTCTGATGTCTTTAAAGAACAACATATGAAACTCCTCCCATTCCTAGAATTTGAATTGATCAATATGGATGAATAATCTTATGAATGTGAAACCATTGTGTCTTCTGATGATGTCCCCAATCAAACCTATGTTCATGGTGTAGTTCTTATTGAAAACTTTTTCGATTCTTATGATTTACTGAAACTTGTGAATGATACCTGAACCATATCAAAATAGATGAATGTCCTAGAATATTTGAATATGCATAAACTGTTGTTATTGATAATTATGTTGATGTTGATGATTTGTCTCATGCCATGAGTGAAATGGAAGAAGAAATACAAGTTGATTGCATGAACTTATCTTTGATGAAAATGAATTCTACAAAACCATCTTCGGAATCAAATGGGAATTTTGATTTCTCTTTAGAACAACGTGACTCTTCGAAATCTGATTTCCAAAGTTACACTTCGGTACAACAACATGAAAATGTCAAAATTAATGATATTGCATACAGTGAGTCTTATTTTGAAAAGGATGATACACCTAAGGATGAGGAAAAGGAAACAACTCAAGTTCTTGAAAATTCAAAAGAATATAACCAAATTTTGTCTGAGAAAAATAATAAACTTCTGATTCCAATCACTTGTGTGCATCCAAAGGTTTTAAACTTCAAAAATCAAGTGTTGTGAAAAAGGATGAATTAAAGAAGGTTGGAATCGAGTTAAATTTTATAATTCAAAAGGACAATGAAACAGCTATTGAAGAAGGATTCCTTTCAACTGATAAAATGGAGGCAAAATGAACTAAATGAAAATCTTGAAGTCAAAATAACATGAGAAAAACAGAAAAGTTTCAAAATGATTGTAACAAATTTCAAAATCGTTCAAATACTTGGGTTGGTACATGTAATACTATATTGAAGCATGGGTTTGAAGCAAAATAGATTTTTCAAAAGCCAAAAGCTTCATATGATAATCGAAGAAGAAAACCAGATCGTGAAAGTAGGTATAGTCAAAACAAAATGGATCTTCAAATTAATGAATTTCATAAACCTGCTTTCGTGCCAACACAACTTAACTTTCCAAATCCTAAACGTGTCAAACCCCTAAAACAAACCTTCACCAAAGGGGAAAATGTCGTGGACTCATTTCATACTTGGTTGGATAAGAATTTGAACCTTTTCAAAGATATATCCTTAACAATTGATGATTTCAAATAAGCTTATGAAGAAATTTTATGTAAGTCTACAAAATTGTAGTTCATCTTTTGAAAAGACTTCAACTATAAAAAACAAACAGGTTCGAAATGATTTGAAGAAAATGAAATTTAAAAGGTTACATTCTTCACAAACAAAGTCTAGAATCCCTCACTTGACTCAAAAGGTAATTTTTTGAAATGGATACTGCAGTATGAGGTTTCTATACTTCAAGTCAGTATCTATTCTGAATCCAAATGTCATTTCTACATAAAAATAATGAACTTTGTGGAAAATTGCATTGAGAAGTCAAATTCGGTTACCACTTTACCCTCATGCACACAAACAGATTTAGGTACCTACTCTTTCTCAATAATTGTAGGTCATCTAGTTCATTGACTAGGTCAACATTAACCAATAGTTTAGTCATTTGGAAGAAATAGTCATTTTTACTAATATTTCTACATTTAGGTCTTTTTTATTGATTAAAAGAAATGTCTATCATAGCCTAAGTTTCTACTTCCATCCTTCATAATGACTTATCAATCATCTAAGTCCTTGATAACTCAATTCTTGATATACTACATTGGCAAACTTGACAATTTTAGTCCCCTGCCTCTTAATTTCTCCCTTTTGGTTCAAAATGATTTTTAAATCTTTAAATTATTCGTGAAACTTTATTTTGGCTTCTCGAATTGCATTTCTAATCATTTTATAAAATTTTAAAATTTATTCTCATTTGTTTATCTTTGTTTAACTATTTCCCAAAATAAAGTATACTTTTTAACGATTGTTATATATATATATATATATATATATATATATATATATATATATATATATATATATATATATATATATATATATATATATATATATATATATATATATATATATATATATATATATATATATATATATATATATATATATATATATATATATATATAAGAATGCTTCATATATATTGAATTTTTAAGCTTATGAATTTTGAATTCCATAACTTGCAAATGGTACAAATTTGACAACAAAATGATATTCTTTTTGTTATTGAATTATATATATATATATATATATATATATATATATATATATATATATATATATATATATATATATATATATATATATATATAGGGTCCCGTTCCGGTGAGGACTCTTTTTTCGGTGAGAACTCGTAAGGACACCTTAAAAAAATTTTTAAAAAATTTAAAAAAAATACAAATCATAAAATCAAGAATAGTACTATATCATGATCCAAAAAAATTAGAAAAAAAAATTTGGATCATGGAGAAACAGTAATGATACACAAAAAAATTTATTTTGTGGATCATTGTTTCATTATAAAAAAAATAATGATCCACAAGTTTTTTTTTGAATTTTTTTTTCTCCAACATAGTACTATGATCCATTTTATTACTTATATTTTTGTTTTATTTTTTTTCAATTTTTTTAAGGTGTCCTCACCGGATCGCTTATCTATATATATATATATATATATATATATATATATATATATATATATATATATATATATATATATATATATATATATATATATATATATATATATATATATATATATATATATATATATATATATAAAATTCAATAACAAAAAGAATATCATTTTGTTGTCAAATTTGTACCATTTGCAAGTTATGGAATTCAAAATTCATAAGCTTAAAAATCAGGGGCGGACCCAGAGGGGCCAGTGCCCCGTGTGCACGTGCCCTCTCAAATTTGACTCCGTAGTGTAAAAAAATTATATATAGGTGCCACTCCTGAAATTTTTTTTTATATATAGATGCCCCCGTGTCCATTTTTTCTGGATCCGCCACTGTTAAAAATTCAATATACATGAAGCATTCTTATTTTTACTGACGAGTCAAAAAAATATATACAATCTTGATCGACGAAGATATCCAGATTATAAATTTATGGGTTTCTAATCATGATAGATCGTTTTCTTTTTCTTAAATTGCTCTAATAAATCCAAAGCGTATTTTTATCTTTATTCTATGAACAATAATTACATGTATCTATATGTACCTCACTATCAATAAAATGGGAATAAAAGATCAACAAGGAAAGCAAAATAAAACTTAAAAAATGTGAGGACATGCTCCTGAAACCGAAAATTTCCGTGATCTAATGTTGGACGATATCGTTACGTGCTTAATAAATTAACCAAAGCCGAACATCATATGAAAAAGCAGGATTCTATCATGGACAGAGTGTTTGTCAAAACTCATGATTCAATTGTGGGCACAAATTTGTGAAGAGACGTTACATCTCACCACCAATGGGTTTTCTTGCATCGTTGTAACTTTATCTTCGTTTGCTACGTCTTTTATACGTCTCTTATTGTATAACATATCATAATTATGACGGTTACAGCAAAGGCGGCTTTATTTTGTACCAAAATGACTTTTTTATTTTTTGTTAACATTACAAATTATTTGGATCGTTTCGCATTTTGAAGTAAAGTGAATGCATGATTGTATGATATAAACATAACGCACGTGAGTTTAAAAACATTACGAGAAATATGTTTCGAAAAGAAGTAAAAAATGAGGGTCCCAAACTCTCCAAAGTATTTTTCTTTTTTTTTATGTAATGCCATTGATGTTATTTTATATTTTAATATAACTATTCTTTTACCCTTTTTCAGATCTATCTACTTACATACCCTTTTGTTAGAGATTATTATAGAATGACTGTATGATTTATTGTGACCTATCGTTGTATTCAGTTTCAGTAAGAAGCTTTTTAAAGAGTTGATAAATACTAACTAATAAATTTTGTTAAATTTTTTCGATTTCAATTTTGTAAAAGTCAGAAGATTGACTATCTGATCTATCACATCAGACGGTATAGAGAAGCGGTAGACTAGACCAGTATAGGAAGTAAATAGTACCCAAATATTACCCAAAATAAACACATAAAACGACGTCGTAGCATTGGTTGAAAGAGAGCTAGCCCTATTTCACGTGGCAGCTATAAAACAGCCACGTCAGTTTCTGATGACGGAAATGAGTGCTCTCTTTAGATCTGATGGTCCTCCTCCTCATCATCATCATACCACACAATCACGATTACTGTACACATCTACAACTCCCTTTTAATCTCCTCCCATAACATCTCACACACCCACTGTGTTTTTGTGCGTGTCTGTGCCATCCAGATAATTTAAAAAAAAAAAAAAAAAAAAAAAAAAAGCTTCCTCTGTTTCAGCCTTAAACCTTATCATTATACTATATATAAACCCTTTTGAATCCTCTTTCCGTCTTTCGATTTCTGAAAAGAAAGTGATAATGGGGGAGGTTGTTCTCTGATTCGATTCATTTTTGTTTTGTTTATGGAAAAAGGAAGTATCTTTTTTGCCATTTCTGATGTGGGTGTTGTTTGTTTTTTGATTCTTTAGCAAGTAGAAAAGCCGGAGGAGGAGAAGAAACCAGAGGAAGAGAAGAAGGAGGAACCGGCGGCGGCGAAAGCTGATGAGAAGAAAGAGGAGGGAAAAGACGCACCGCCGCCACCTCCGCCGCCGCCGCAGGAGATTGTTTTGAGAGTTTTCATGCATTGTGAAGGCTGTGCGAGAAAAGTCCGGCGGTGCCTTAGAGGCTTCGATGGTTTGTTCGTTGTATCTTTTATAAAATCTGTAAAGATTGATTTGAAATTTGAATTGATAGATTAATTGTTTGATTTTAATTAGGAGTGGAAGATGTTGCGACGGATTGCAAGACGCATAAGGTTGTTGTGAAAGGAGAAAAAGCAGATCCGTTGAAGGTTCTAGAAAGGGTCCAGAAAAAGAGTCACCGGCAAGTTGAGCTCCTTTCTCCGATACCAAAGCCGCCGGCGGAGGAGCCGAAAGTCGAAGAGAAAGAAGCTCCAAAACCAGAAGAGAAGAAAGAAGAGGTTAATAATAATAATTACGGTTTTACCACTGCTAATCTGAACTAAAATCATTCAAATTTGGTGTGTTAATTTATGATTTATCGATCGATTATTCCTCACGTGGTTTGTGATGTTCAACTGCAGCCTCCTCAGGTGATTACAGTGCTTCTGAAAGTAAACATGCATTGTGAAGCTTGTGCACAAGAAATCAGAAAACGCATCCTAAGAATGAAAGGTGTGTTTGTGTTTCTTTCTTGTTTTTAATTGAGAAAAAAATTCCTTTTTTTGACCAATTACGAATCTTGTTTGACTTGCTTTTCTTTTCGTCGATCTACAACCATCACCTTCTTTAGAACTCGCTCCACTTTCTTTTTTGATTCTTGAAAATCTTAACGAAAATCCACCGGTTTTTTCAGTAATAGTAATCTCTCACATTCTTTAAATTCGTGAATTCTTTCTAGATTCCAGATTTCGTTTTCATCAATCAAGTCAGATTCATTCGATTTTAATATTACTCAAAATATTCCAGGAAAATCTCAACCACCAAATCATTAATAATAATATTAGTTTCCATTGTTTATGTGTATTTCAGGGGTGGAAAGCGTGGAGCCAGATCTAAAAAGCTCACAGGTCTCAGTGAAAGGCACGTTTACAGCACCGCAGCTGGTGGATTACATCCACAAGCGAACCGGAAAACACGCCGTGATCGTGAAACAAGACCCGGAGCCAAAGAAAGACGACGACAAGGGTACCGACGAGAAGAAAGACGACGGCGGCGAAAAGAAGGAAGAGACAAAACCAGACGACGACGGCGGCGGCGAAGGAAAAGACAAAGAGAAAGAAGAAAAGAAAGACGAGAAGAAGGAAGGCGACGGTGACGACGCCGGAAAAGCAGAAGCTCCTCCGGAAGCCGGCGGAGGAGAAGATACAAAGGTGGTGGAGCTTCGGAAGAACGAATTCTACTATTACCATCCACAGAATTACCATGTATACCCGCCAAGGTACACCGCGGAATCGGCGTATGGGTACCCACCAGCACCACAAATGTTCAGTGACGAGAACCCCAATGCATGCTCTGTAATGTAAAAATGGAGTAAATGTGAGAGAGGGGTAAAATGGGAAAGAAAAAAAAGAAAGCACATCACATGGGTGAGCATGAGGGGATTCTGTCGTGGCGTTCATGTGGCCTTTGTCTGTGGCGGGCTTCTGTTTAGTATAAAAGTGTCTGCTAAAAGTTGTAAAATTTTGTGATGGCCTTTTGTACCTTTTTAAAAAACTATAGTAGTAGTGCTCACTAATGACAAATTATAAGTAAAATAAGAATGAGTACTCATGTTATAAATAAATAAAAATAAATTTTTGCATTTATATATTGCTTGATGTTAGTTTTCGACTTGAACGAGTAGTTTGAAAAGGGAATAATATTGTACTAATCACGGAATTGTCGTTTATCAAGGACAGTTATATAAGTGGAATAAAGAAATAAGTGAAGACTGGTATTATGCCTGGATAACTACAAATGACGGTGTACTGTATCACATGCATTCAACTACTTTCAATATTTCATTTGTACCTTTATTTTGTTTTCAAAAACCAAGGTTCGTTATGAACTCCCTTTTTCGATGGAGAACTAAAGTTAATAGTTACCTACCTTGCACCTGGATCAAAATACGTGTGTATATTGTACTTTGAAGGAACATTCAAGCTTTAACTTTGTACCAGAAACCTTTAGTTACAAGATATGGATAGTAATTTGTATTTAAAAACACTAGTGAAATACGAAAGATTATCTTTTGCATCAAAAGCTTTTGTAGTTTGTTGTTACTAAAAAAGTGCATGGTTTTTCTGATGGTGATCGAAAACCACATCTTGTTTCCCATCAATTTGTAGTTGATGGTTTTGTCGGTTACAAGAACAT
The DNA here is from genome assembly GCA_023525715.1 of Cichorium intybus. Taxonomy (NCBI): domain Eukaryota; kingdom Viridiplantae; phylum Streptophyta; class Magnoliopsida; order Asterales; family Asteraceae; genus Cichorium; species Cichorium intybus. Next base: position 48,429,063 of record CM042011.1, read on the forward strand.
GGTTAAGTAACTTTGAACTAATTAATTTCATCTATATTATAATCTGACATGTAATATCGCATGCAAGAATTTACTGGTCTTTGCAAAATGTTTATAAAAACACCAAAATATTTATAAAAACTGATGAAAACCTTTTAAGAAAAAAAAAAATAGACGGGTAGTAAGTAAAATAACCTGTTCCATCACAGATTATGACATAACAATTATATTTATAACATCCACGATGCATAGTTCAATAGGATAATGGAATGAAATTGAATTCGTAGTTGATATTTAGCGGAATAAACCCAACAACAATAAGACGTCAATTGAACTTTAGTAAGTTTAATACATTGTATAAAAGGGATGGTAGAATTCTTTGAAAAGAAGAGCAATAATCTGCTCTTTCTCCCATTAAAATCTTATAGTGAGACAAACTGAAGCTAAGGTGGCAACTAACTATATGAAGACCCGGTCAAATGAAAATAATGTTCTAGCTACTCTTTAACCAATAATACATACCTACATTGTCCACCCACATCTCAAAGAGCTTCTCAATTTGTCCATTTGTCTGAGCTGAACAATAACTTGGTGTTGCTAGAACGTAAGAAGGATCAAACACATAAGAACACATGAATTCACACAGAAAAAGCGATATATTGATCTCACACAGAGATCTTGATAATTGTATATCGGTTCCTTACAAGAACCCTAGCCGCTATTATACTAGGGTTGAACTACGTATATGGAGTATCCCTACAAATCAGGGATAACTCCCAACTATAAACATGATAACTATGGAAACAAGATAATTACAAAAATAAACAAGTCAACCTGCTGCTGATAGTTTGACTCTGATACAACAAGACAGCGTGCAATCCACTTTGACACTCATCAGATTCATGTGCTGATGCTGATCAGCCCAACAGGTGCCCAGTTCCTTCAATAATTTCCCAGAAACGTGGCGTATACCTGGTGCTTATAACTGAATCACTTATACTAGAACTCCATGCATGGACACGCTCTTCATGACATAGATGTCATCTAACTTTTCAAAAGAGAAACCTCTTCAGATCACACCGGATGGCACCAAAGATCATACTTAATCTCAATGGTCATGAAGATTAATGATTGCACAGAATGAACATCTAATGCAATTATTCTTACACATTAAAGTTTCAAACTTTTTATAACCTAACAATACGATTTGGTCAATCACTAATCATACTTGTCTAATGGTCATAAACAAACATGATTCAAGAAATTTCAATTAGAATGGTCATCTCATCTGAAAATTACTCAGCAATAAGCCATAAAAATCAAAACTTTAATACATAAGGGTTTTCAATCAAGCAAACAAGATAAGTTGATCAATTCCTAATATCTAAATCAATAAATCAACACATTATAATTAGGTTTATCACCACCAAGTGAAAACATAGGGTTTTTAGGCCATGATTAAGAATAAAGAACATAAGGAAGTCGAATTTAGAAAGCTAAACATGTTTAATAGACAAACTGAATGACTATTGAATGCTTTTCTCCTTGATTCTTCAATTCCTTGCTTTGAACCTCCCTCCAGCCTAGAAAGCGACTAAGAAAACTTCAAATCGCTCAATAATTTGTAAAATTCGCGTTGGATTCGTCCTATTTTGCTGGAATAAGGGTATGGTCAATATATAGTTATTCCAAACTGCCTCGAGAACACGTCGCATTATTATGTTCAACGCGTCGCGTTGGGAAGCAAATATGCATTTCATAATGATCCTCCTATGTGTCATGTAGCCTTCTGGGTGTGTTGTCTTTTTTGTGCAATTTGTCCTATTCCAACTTCTTTTACTCCAAAAGTGTATGGAGTACCTTTTAATCTTTTATCTTATTTCCAAACCAAAATATAACATAAATTAATTTGATATCGTATAATATATATACTTTTTATCTTATTTCCAAATATATATAAAATGTGATATCACTTACAATAAAACATACACACTTCTTACTTCCTTTACTAAAAACCATTTTAAAAATGGAATACTTAAATCATAATGTGTAATATTTTATATATTTAACCATGAAAAACTTCGTATATTTGAAATTTATATTTAAGATAATCCACCTAATAACTTAGCAAAGCAAAAATTTATTGTTAAATAGGTTGGTAAAATATCAATCTATCTGTCAATTCTGTCAATGTATGTAAATATATACAACATGTAATACCTTGGTGAAAATAACTGAACTAAAGTCTCTTTGATTATAAATTTAATACTTTAAACATGTTATCAATCGTAAAATGTCACAAAATGATACGACTTTGTATTAAAACACCAAAAGTTCTTTCGCTAGAGATCTTCGTAACAACTTATAGATTTGGAATGTGGAGTAGTTTGTACACAATAATTTTTAACCTTAAATAACAATGTAATGTTTTTATGCATATTGTACAACCTTTCTAAAGTATAAATTGTTGTGTATAGATAAACATTGTTGTGTACAAATCACTTCCCATTTGAAAAAAAAACTCTATTGCATGAAATAAAACCAATTTGATACGTTGTCACACCCCCAAACCACGATGGCGGAATCGTCGGAGGGCGAAACGAATTATAGTATCACAACCATTGCATACATTGAAACATAAGTAGATAAACAACCACCATACATTATAATTGAAAAGTTACATTTTTCAAACGTTATTGTTTCAACCCAATTACAGTATGATAACAAAATAATCAAAGGAAACGTCTTCGGTTCCCATCCCAAAAGATTAGTCGTACCTGACTAATTATTACTTGAGAATACAAGTAATTTTGAAAGTATCAACATTACGTTGGTGAGTTCATAATATTTTTGTAATGAAAAACTTAGTAATTCCTTTGTGAAAACCAGTAGTGTATGTACCAAGAAAAACAATATTTTCTTTAATGTTATTGTAGTTTTAAATCCATAATACCATTGTGTAAGTAAAACCGTACTTAGCTGTATCTTAACAAAATGTAGTTTTAATTCCATAAAACTCATATGTATAAGTAAAATCATACTTATATTTGTAACTTGATAAAATGTAGTTTTAATTCCATAAAACTCGTATGTATAAGTAAAACCGTACTTATATTTGTATCTTGATGAAATGTAGTTTTAATCTCCATAAAACTCGTATGTATAAGTAAAACCATGCTTATATTTTGAATAAAATAGCATGTAATTTTATATTTACATAAAACCATTTGAAAATGTTTTTCCCCAAACCAAGGATATTCGTTATTGTTCATGTGAGTTATTATAACCTCGCTATGACCTGATGGCCTGACACGACGTTTTTCAGGCGTCGCAGTGTTAAGACATTTGTCACCCTTGACCCGTCGGTCGTAGTTGTAGCTAACAACCATAGGTGGGGATTGTCAGTCCCATATAGATCTATATACAACTATCTCGCTCATGAATGATTAAGGTTACAATCTAGGAATTAACGTGTACTTCTTTTAGTATTGTGAAGAAATGTCTCACATAACTACCCAACGTTATGTTTTATCCTAGTTCGTACTGAAATGAATCCCTTTGTAATTGCAATTATCAAAATGTATCCATGATAATTATAGTGTAAAACATTACTTGTATATGTATTGAAAACTCCTTTGTATTTGTAATTATCAAAATGTATCCATGCTAATTATGGCGTAAACCTTACTTATACATGTATTGAAAACCCTTTGTATTTGTAATTATCAAAATGTATCCATGATAATTATAGTATGTATTAATTATATATTTATATAATTATCTTTTGTATTTTCGTCGTATCTTTGTCGTTTGTTTCCATAAATTATACACATTATAACTTATATAAATGTTTTCGTCATATTAACGTATTTAAGTCTAAAAGATGTTAAGTAGTTGAAATGTGTAATTTCTTATATCTAAGGCACTAAATATAACTAACAAGATAAATATACAATTTATCAAACAAGTCATGGCAAGTTGTTAGTTTTGGTCATTTTACATAAATGATGGCAAATGGTCAATTTTCATACACTATACTTTAAAAATAGTCATTTTTATCAAAATGATTGTAATCCTTCCAAATGGTCACTTTTCATACACTACACTTTAAAAATAGTCATTTTTGTGTTAAATATCAATTTCTTTGTAAAAATTCATTTCTCAACCTTATTACGACGTTATAAATCCAAATCGTCGTTATTTTGTGAATAACGTTTTTCCTATAAATGGTCATTTTTCATGTAAAGATAGTAACGACATATTTATTGTGGACCATTTTAGTTATGTAAACCTTTACATTTGATTTTTGTCCAACATTATGTGACAAAATAGTTTTTGTGACTATTTTATTGAAAAATGTATTTTAATGTCTTTTTGCCAAAAGATCATATAGTGTACCATTTTTATGAACATTTCACCATCAAAGTAAAACATGAAATTTTGTTGGTGACAAAGGTGTATAAAAGTCTTGCATGTTAGTTTCTTGAACTAAATATGTATTTTAATTATCTTAACACATTTTTATGTCAAACACTTTTGTAGTAAGATGACCAAACATATGAACACATCATATTTCAAGAGTAAAACATATAATTTAAGGCCCTGTTTGGCAGCCACTTAACTTTTAAGATCTGAATTTTTAAGTGGTCTGAGATTTTAAGAGGGTCTGTATTGTTAATTGCTGAAATCTTAACATGATGTTTGGTTGGGACCTCTTAATTGCTGTGCTAAATGAAAAAAATTACCATTTTGCCCTTCTATATTATTTTATTCAGATTTCAGCAAATCACGACTTCAGATTTCAGATTAACAACTTCAATAATACCAAACATGAACAGATTTTAATCAAACAACTTCAGATTTCAGATTAACAACTTCAATAATACCAAGGATGAACATATTTTAGATTAACAACTTCAATAATACCAAAAATGAACAGATTTTAATCATACAACTTTAAATTTCAGCAAATCACAGAAACAGACATGAATAGATTTCAGCAAATCATAGAAACATCAGATTTTATGTTTCAGAAAAAAATCACAGAAGTAACACCGACTTTGGAGAGCAGCAGAAATAGAAAGGAACAGATTTTAATCATACAAGTTTCATGTTAACAGCAGCAACACCTATCGTATGTGCTGATTTAAAAAAACTGAGTCTTTAGGGCAAAAATCATACCAAAAACGAAACAGCAACAACACCGACGTTGCAGAGCAGCAGTGGGGGCGTTGTAAAGCAGCAATAGCAGCAACGACGTCGTCGGCTAGAAGAGAACCGACGAGAGAGGAAGCCGCCGGCGAAAAAAGCGACGATGAGAATAGACGGCGAGAAGAGAAGAAGCGTACGAGAAAAGGTGGGAGGCGACTAGAAGTTTTCTCCCGATTTCTCCCAAATCGTATGATGTAGGCGGAAGAGAGGTGGGGTATTTTTGGAATGAAGCGTGTTTCTTTTTTAATCAGATGTGCCCTAAAGTCTGAGCGAGTAGGAGGGTTTTTTAAAATTAAGTGGTAACAATTAAGAGCTAAACAAACGCTCTGAATTTGTCTGATTCAGAGCTTACCTCTTAATAACCAAATTAAGAGGTAAACAAACAGGGTCTAAGACTTGTATTCTCCCCTTTAAAACACTTAAAAAGAGTAGAAAATATGGGATATGAACTCACCCTTGGAGCAAATCTTGAGTTTGATGAAGAAAAGACCAAAGCTTAGCAACTTGGAAATGGCTTGATCTTCAAGATGATCTATGGTTCAAGATCAAGAGTGTGAATAGAAGAATAACCAAGAGTGATGGTATAAATGATATTGAAGGCTTGGAATGAACATGAACTTACCATGATCTTTGTGAAAACCCCTTGGAAAAACTTGGAATCAATTGGAACTTTTTGATGATCTTGGAGAGAATGGAAGCAAGAGTGTTTGAAGATCAAAGGAAGTGTGCAATTGGCCTCACTTGGCCAATTTTTATAAAGGAGGGGAGAGGTGGTGATCTTGCATGGGAACCATGAAAGATTTGGCATATATTATTTAATATTCCAAAGTATACTTTTTATACTTTTATATTAGATTTCTAATCTAATGGAGATGATAGTGATGGTAGGATAGGGTGGCATGGTCCGGCCATGGGGGTGGGGGGGGGGGGGTAGGGTGAGGTGTTTTTGTCTTTTATAAATTATACCCAAGTATTATACAAACATTGATATTTTTATAAAAAGCGGTAAAACGTTTTGCGTATTTTTTTATAAGTTTGACAGATAAAATTACTAATAAATACGTTAATCAATATTAACCATAAAAATATTAGTAAACATCTATTTAGATTGATTCCCAATTCGTTAGGTGAAGATATACGCGTCTAAGCGCGGTAATCTTCCGAATACACGAAATTTGACATTTTACCGGAAAAATAATCGGGCTATAAAATTAAATACTAGACCATATTACGTTCTATAATATGTGTTCCCAATTCCTGTGTACATTTATTGTTCCCAGCAACTGAATTGCTGTAACTTTTACATGCGAACTCCGTTTTCGACGTTCTATACGTCTACGGATTCGTGAGCACGAACACATGGTGTTATGAATATTACTTTTACCAAAATAATATTTGTGTGTTTATCGACTTTCTACGCTACTATAATTTACTACACATATTTATAACATTTACTCGATAATTGGTTTCAACTAACGTATGTAGTATTATAATATCCAATAATACAATGTAAAGGTTATGAAAATTACATTTCAACATTTTAACCTAATTTATGCTTCAGTTGACTTTCGTTGACTTTTATTAACTTTTGTTGACTGAATTTGACGGTTGTCACATACGTGCAAGTGAGAGATGTTACAGATGCTCTGATACCATATGTAACATCCCACACTCGCATGTACATAATATTGTCCGCTTTCGGCCACCGAAACGAAAGCATGCAACTTCTTAGTCCAAGATATTAGGGTTTAAACAACGTTTTAGAAAGATTTACATATAATCAAGAGGGAGAAGAATATAGATGATCCAAGGTGTTAATGGTGATTACAAGATTTGAAGATTTCATTCCATAAATAGGATCTTGTTTTTGAAATTTAAATAATAATTCATATTTATAGCTTTTTAATTTAGGTTATTTAATTAATTGGCCAATGAAGTTAAATATTTTGCCTCTTTCGAATCAATATTGGTCATTTCGTGAGACATGTTGACGCAATATTGGTCATTTATTTGGAAATCAAAAAATAAAATAAAATAAATAAACCTAAAATAATAAAAATAATATTTTCTAATAATTCTCATCATTTTTTATCCAAAAAATTAATAAAAATTAGCATGACAATACATTATTTAATAGAATATTATTTATGATATTTAATAATAGACGTGTAATATTCCATTAGAATATTACGAAGAATTCTAAAATTTTTGTAGTGTAATACTATAACACAATAATACATATACGAGTAATATTTAATAAAATATTACACATATAAGTAAATTTTTGTTAAAATATTGCACAAAATATTAGAAAACATTATTTTTTTTTTTTGATAAAAAATGACGAAAATAATAATAAAAAAATTTACATTTATTTTTCTGTTTTTTTTAACTGTTTTGTTGACACAAGAAATAAATGGCCATGATCGTGTCTCCATGGGATAGTCCGAGTTATCACTCAAATTAATAGACGTAGTGAATTTTTTGAGGAATTTTCTAATATAATATTATTTTTATTCAATTGCTACCATTGAAAACATATGTGCTACTCTGACATCTTTTTGTTCTAACATTTTCACTCCATGAATTGCGAAATACCCCGTAGGCTGAGGAGCAAAAGGAGGAATCCGTCCGAGGAGGGGATCACATTTGATTAGCTAGTTGGTGAGGTAATGGCTTACCAAGGCAATGATCAGTAGCTGGTCTGAGAGGATGATAAGCCACACTGGGACTGAGACCAGACTCCAACAGGAGGCAGCAGTGGGGAATTTTCCGCAATGGGCGAAAGCCTGATGGAGCAATGCTGAGTCCATTTTACGTGAACAACATGATCATTTTCTTATAAATTATAAAATGGTTAATATCATAAAACGACAAAGGTAATTTTCTCTTGAGGTCACTCATGTTTTAGTTATATTCATTAGGTCAACAACCTTTTTTTGGGTTCTTATTATACTATTATAATAGATTTTAACCATATGAACAGAGATACTGAATCATACGTGTTGTCCATTGAGATATTCGATATAGCAAAAAAAAAATCTTTTAGGTAATTATGACACTGATATTGCGTTTATAATGACATCCAGTTTGATAGAATTACTCTATTCAAATGAATTGTAGTGATGTAGTGTGAATACGGAATAAAATTTAATGACTAATTGCTTACGATTATGTATATGGTTATAATTTTATGATATTATCCTAATATAACATGACGATTATTTTCTGATATTAGCTTTTCGGTTTTGGCATGTTTTTGCGATTTAGCGCTCAAAATTAAATCTATGTTTGCAGGAAAAAGTAAACTTAACTGAAAAGGGAAATAAATAATTTCTATAGGGAGTAAGGAAAGTGCATATAGTGGGTGCATGTGCCCATTCGTGTCAAATTGTTATATATCATTAATTACGAAACAGTAACATATGATCTGTACATATATTTTTGTAAATTTACGACTGTAGTTGCAGTTGACCCACTTAATTATGTCCCTATCCCCACTAATGAACCACTGGTTCTGTACTCGCTCCTTTACTATTTCTTATCCACCTAATTTCTATTTCAGTCTAAGGTATCAAATAAACTTGACTTGCATGCTTTTCATATTGATATTGCTTTATTTCATAAATCATTTCTTTATTCAACGGAGACAAAATGACTATGTGTAATTATCAATAGATCTTATTCTATAATTATATTTGAAGTTACTAATGATGTTTTGATCATGATTAAAGAATTGATATCGTTGTAATACCAAATAATTTATAAATCTGCACACTTTTGCCATTTAAAATATTTAATCAGGACACCCTATAACATAATTGTTTTCCATAAAAACTATAAGCATAGACAAATTTAAATTATTATTTACTGTAATTCATGTAGTTCAATGGCTATGTGTCACTGTGTCAGCAATTCAAAATTGCTTAAATGTTGCTTTTAGGATCGACCGACTCGTCAGGTACTATAAAGGACCACATGTTTGGTTCATGAATTAGCTCTTCCAGTCATCTTTTTTTTTTCTTTGGTTCGATAATGCCTCATACACGAATAACCGTTAATCATTTATAGCCTGAAACATAACCTTAAGAGAAATATGGCATAATTCTGAAATTATTCAGAGTTTTGAAATTCTTCTTGGAAAAGACAGATTTTCAAAATATTTTTTTATCCTATATAAACTATTATGTTCCGCTATATATCAAATTTAGCATGTTCTTACGTGCTATATAACATTTATTTATCAATCTAACCAAGGAAGCTTTCAAAACTAATTGTGGATGAACAAAGTTAGCATTTTCTTAAAACATCTTGAAGACGTGTTTTGTAAAAGTTGCAATCTTGACGTACTGAAGTCAGAAGAGTTTTGTAAAGTCCCTTTAGTATTCGACATATGATGAGCTATAACAGAAGATCATGTTGTCCTAGGTGTCATATTATTAATGGTTGTGTTAGTTATAGTTTTACATTTTATTGTTAGTGTATCCCATCAACCCGGAAAGTCGAAAAACAAATGGAATAAAAATCGTGGTAATAATAGGACTACTTCCAAGGGGGCGGGTAATTCTAGTCATTCTACTAGTACTAACCAACTTGCAGGTACTTCTTCAAGTCAGTCGTCTCAATTTGCAGATATCATGGGATCGTATCCGGGTGCACCCGTTCAACAACATGCATCACAAGTTTTTCCTTCTGTTCCAGCAGCAAATGCACAATTTTTTCAGCACTATTACCACCCGCTGCCTACCTTCGGTGGACTACCTGGCCAACAGCAGCCCGTCGCCGCCCCTTTCCCAGCGGTCCACTATCCATTCGCTGGCCCGCCTTCGCACTAGCCACCTGCTGGCCCATTTCCGCCTCCAGCCCAACAGCAGCCGGCGCCTTCTGCTCAGCCCACTAGCGTCGGCCCACAGCCAACAGCCGGTGGCTTCTTTGCGTCACCCGGCCCACAGCCAACCTCCGGACCACAGTTCACGGACCTCTCATCCGTTTTTCAAGCTATGTCTGTTCAAGCTCCACCCGACAACTACTACATGGACACGGGTGCAAGTTCACACATGAACTTCAATCAAGGTAACATGCTCTCCCTTACTCCTTGTACTTCTAAGTCCATAATGGTTGGAAATGGTGCTTTACTACCGGTTTCTCACATTGGTCACACATACTTACCGTATTCCAACAATAAATTTTCTCTCAAAAATGTTCTCGTTTCTAATCAAATGGTCAAAAATCTTGTCTCCGTTCATAAATTCACAACTGATAATTGGGTGTCTGTCTCATTTGATCCTTTTGGTTTTTCTGTCAAGGATTTTAACACTGACGATCTTCTCCAGCGTTGCGATAGTCTTGGCGATCTTTACCCGTGCACTCCGCCCTCCAGGGTCACGGATTCGACTCTCACTGCAGTTTCTCTTCTCACGTGGCATCGTCGTTTAGGCCATCCTGGCGCTACAGTGTTAAATTTTTTACAGTCTCGTCGTTTTATTTCCAGTAGCACAACCAAGGTTCCAACTTGTCATGCTTGTCAACTTGGAAAACACTGTCGTTTATCGTTTAAATCTTCATTGTCTAAAACTACTCATGTTTTTGAGCTTATACATTCTGATTTGTGGACTTCATCAATTACCAGCATAAGTGGTTTTAAATACTATATTCTGTTTCTTGATGATTTTTCTCATTTCTTATGGGTTTTTCCCCTGCGTGCCAAATCTGAGGTGTTTTCTGTTTTTTGCAATTTTCACATATATGTTAAAAATCAATTTAAAACGGATATACGGTCCTTTCAATGTGACAACGGGAGTGATTTTAATAATCATCTTCTCTTAACGTATCTCCAATCTAACGGCATCACCATTCGCTTCTCGTGTCCTTACACCTCTCAGCAAAATGGCAAAGCGGATAGATCTAAAGTCCAAACCAACAACTAATCCTAATTAGTTACTGAAATCAGATTTGAAATTCAGAACAATCAAGATTAAATCAACATCCAATCACAAGCAAACATCAAAAATTCATTCCAAAGCATAAAACACCGAAAGAAGCAATTACTAATAACCAAATGATTCATTAACCAAAAACTCAGATCCCAAAGGGTCCAAAACAGTAACCCAAATATCCAAAACAGAAACTAAGACTAAGTATCAATGGTTGTCACACCCAAAGACACTAGCCAATTGCTATTAACTATGAAACTAATTGAAAATTAAAGAGAAAAACATAAAAATAACAAATGATGGTTGCTGAAGCTAAAACTCGGAGTCAAAGAGCCTTGGGAGTCGATTTTATGCCAAGCCTTTGTTGATTTTTTCGACCTAAGACCCTATATTAATAGTTTCAAAAATCACGAGGCCACGCCGCGCATAAATGAATCCCGCGGCGCGCGTGCGAATCCGCCTGATATTGCCTTGATCTTCAAACTTCTTCCAAATTGTAAGCTTTTGGTCCCTGTTTTCATTATTTCTTTCCAAACAAGTGCTGGCACGAAAAGTGAGAATACCACGATATATATGATATAATTTCATTAAGAATAGGGCTCAACAACGACTAAAATATTTGATATTACTAGGCGTTGTCAGGAGCAAGGCATAGTCATTTCACAGGCTATAAAGTTGACTAGGTGCTGCAGGTCTATGTTAAATGTTTCCTGCCTAAGAGCTTATGTGTTCGGCCTTCCATCGTTGCTATTAATACATCTCATCCACCACACAATGTTGATATGTTAAAAACTACCAATGTTCATATTGCAAACATTGTGTAGGTGGTAGTTCTTTGTCTCTCTTTTGTAAAATCATTGAAGTTTATCAATGAAATATCTCTCAATTCTCACAGTGGATGTAACACGATTTACTCTCGGGTGAACCACTCTAAATCCTTGTGTTTCTCTACTTTGTTCTTTGTAATTCTCTTTAATCTATATAGTTTTGAAGTTGATCGTTTGTTGAAGAAGGCTTAGTCATTGTGTTTGTTAGCCGCTTTCGCCCAACAAGTGGTACCATTAAACCTACCACCTGACAACCTAAGCTAAAAGCTCAAACACAATAAAATAGAAAAAAACAAGTTACAAGCTAACTCCACTCCTTTTCACATATTAGACAAATAAGAGAGGAGACATTCAACCCTTTACAACCCTTTACTATTCAGGTTTAATCTAGTAAGGTGTTTATCTAAAACCAAATGTCAAGCAAACACATTCATCTTTATAGGAACACAACGAAACCATTAGGACTGAATCGAGCTGGTAAGCAGCACATGTTTATCAATATATGGAGTGTAGACGCAACACGGAAATTGACAGACCCTACTAGATACCAAATCTAACGATTGTAAATTGAAGACAAGAGACAGTAAACAGCAAAAGCCAGAGGGTCAGCCCACTGGTGACTCTCAGCCTTATAAGACCCTAAACCCAAAATGTCCAAGCTCAAAAGTTAAAAGATTTAAGTTTTTGGAAATTGGAGAGAGTTGTAATACCTGCACATAGCGACGCTATGTGTAAGTATTACCGTCGCTAAGGTCTGAGTCTGGTGGTGGGTTTGCACGATCTCAGTTAGCGATGCTAACTACTGATTTTGGGCCAAAACCCTAGATTTTGAAGTTTGGGCCGTATTTGAGGGCATAAAACCGTAAGGCAGCCGTCTTTTACCTCATTTCAGCTTCTAAGAACGTTCAAACTCTCTCTAGCTCCCTTGGATGATTTTTGCCCTTTTTAGTCATTTTGGAAGGTATTCTTGAAGAGATGATGATGCTAGAGGATGTATGGTGTTGCTAGAAGGCATTCTTCAAGTTGAAATCAGTTAAAGCTCCTTGTTTTTGGACCATTGTGAGGAAAGTTCCCACCTTTATACATTATTAATGTTATTCTTGTGATTTAAGTGGGTTTTTATGGATTAAATAGATAAATGGTCCCCTTTCTGGTTTTGTCCATGGTTAGGAAGGATAAGTTTAGACCTTTATGCCGCAGGTATTCATTTGGAGCTGTTAAGTTAGTTTAGAGAGTGAGCCAAACTCTCTGTAGTTGCTTTGTTGGGTTTTGGACCATTTTGGACCAAGATATTGACCATTTGCATGCATGGTCATGTTTGGATGGTAAAGTTAGGATTTTTATGGACTTTGGGACTGTTTGGAAGGGTCCTGGAGGGTTTAAGACCACTACTTATCAGATTAAGAGCTTTTGGAGGTTTTTGGCTGAACAGAGGAGTTAGCAGCGTTAACTTTATAGCTAGTGACACTAAGTCAGTCGGAACAGGCGATGAAGTTTGAAACTGTTCTTAGTTTGCGATGCTATCTTGGGCAGATAGTGGCGCTAACTAGCTGTTGACCATTGACTTTGACCTTTGACCGTTGACTTTTTGACCAGTTTGACTTTTGGTCAAACTTGAGGGTTCGGGATACCGGTCTTAGAGGTTTATCCTGTTTGGGATTTAGAAATTTCTAAGTGGTGTTTATCCTTGTTAGGAAGTTCGTATTGTCGGGATCTGGGGGCACTCGTGTGGAGTGTTGTCTAGCTTGAGGTCGCGGATCAGGTGAGTCTTCTCACTATATTATGGGTGATGTTATATGCGTAGGTAGCTTTAATTACTGTGTGTAGTAATGTGTTTGTGTAACACCCGGCTTTTAATACAAAACACCCCTGAAAATTTTTCATTTTAAAACCAAGGTTTCAATACATAAAACCATTACAAAGGGGTATATTATAATAAAATGGGTACAAGTGTATCAAGGAGAGTATAGAAATACCATATCTCCTTTAAGCCGGGCTGCTATTGACAGCATCTATGAGTCCCACTTCAAAGTCACGGACTCTATCTTGTCCCCTATCAGTATCATGCTAACCTGCGGGGACATTAACAAACGGTATGAGCTATAAAGCTCAGTGAATAATCATATCTGCAAATAACGTGTACAATATAAATACAATCATATAACTGTCTGGATATCGAATTCAGACTACTAGCCTTACTGGCTAACCGTATGTATCTGAGGATTTCGTATCCTACCGCATAGCCTTACCGGCCGAATCGTAACATCATGTGATTTTCGAATCACATCCGAACATTGTACACTTGTCATATTCAGTCTGTTATTTGCATACCCTTCCAATCCATTCTGTATCATTTCTGTCCCATCTTTCTTAGTCACACCTGACTATACCATATATCATGACTATATAAGTCATATCATTTGTCATGGCTATACAAGCCGTACCAAATCATTCCTTGCATATGAATCATAGCCCGCAGGCCGCACTAACTGGGTTTAATACCCGATATCATAACCAAGAAGGCCGTACCGTGTACCTGTAACAAAATCATAGCCCAAAGGCCGCATCGGAGACATGGCCCGAAGGTCGCACCGGAGTCATAGCCAACAAGGCCGCATCGGAATATCATAGCCACAAGTGGCCGCACCATCTATTAACAGTTTCTTCACGATCAAATATGGCTCACGGGAAGATCCCGCTGTTGCCTAGACTCACGGCTGGTTCCGGTATTGTCTATAAAAGTAAATATATGGCTCACAGGAAAATCCCGCTGTTGCCTAGACTCACGGCTGGTTCCGGTATTGTCTATACAAGTAAATATATGGCTCACAGGAAGATCCCGCTGTTGCCTAGACTCACGGCTGGATCCGGTATTGTCTATATAGATTTATTGACTCACGGCTGGTCCCGGTATTGTCATTTATTTTTCCATTGACTCACGGCTGGTTCCGGTATTGTCTTTTCCTTTTATTGACTCACGGCTGGTTCCGGTATTGTCTTTTCCTTTTATTGACTCACGGCTGGTTCCGGTATTGTCAATAAAGGTTTGACTCACAGCTCCGTTCTTGTCTATTACAGACTCACGGCTTATCTGGTATTGTCACATCAAATCAAACATTTGTCATTTTCGTCCCACAAGTCAATTTCAACCTGTAACAATTCAATCATCATATATCATATATGATATCAGTGAGATTACTCACCTGGATGCTAGCTGCATTTAAATCCCGGTTGTTTCTTGCCTTTGCGTGCACCACAACCATTTCGTCCCACACCTATATAATCATTTATATACCAAATGATAATAGGTTAATAGCCATTCCAATTAACTCTAATACCATAGAGTTCAATACAATGTCATTACAAACAATGCCTAGTTAATAAACTTTCCGTTTACTAACTTTTTATGAATTTTACTATTCACCGAGGCATTCGAATCGATCTACAGTTTCCCCGAGGGGTCGAAAACTCAACTTAATAATTTTCCCAAACTTTTCAGACCATAACGAGCCTATGGTCCAAATTTGAGCTAAAACGGACAAGCCAAACGAAAGTTAGCGAGTCGGAAGTCCCCTGTCTGGAGGCGCACTGCGCCAGGAATCAGGCGCACTGCGCCTGGGCGCACCCCGCCCTGATCCTGGGCGCACTGCGCCCTGCGCCTGCAGGTGCCTCCTGTCCAGCCGCGATTTATGCACTGTAGCAAGCAGTTTTTGGCCATTAAGTCCTTAATCAGGTCCTTAATCGATTGGGGTTTGTTCTAGGACTAAAACCTTATACTTTAACAAGGTTTTCAACCATCCAAAACAACCAATTCAATCAAAATGAAGAATTAGGGTTCTTAGTTCTAACAACCCCAAACTTCAAATTCATCACTAATAGCAACCTACTTCCTCTTTCTTTAGTTAAGTCCTTATTCTAATGACTTAAGGGAAGTATTACATCAACTTAAACACATAATCATCACTGCAAATGCAGTTTTGAGTTACTACAAAACCCATCAAGAAATAACAAGCTAGAACTTGGAATACCAACCTTCAAAGCTTCCAATCCTTCATTCCAAAGTTAGGAATCGAAATTCAAGCCTCAACCTTCAAGAATTCCTCCAACTTCTGCAGAATTTCTAGAGAGAAACTCTCTCCCGTAGCTGCACCCAATGGCCAGTCAAAGAGAGTCAACTCTCTCTATATATATCACAATATTTTGCAAATTTGGTCCCTAAGTTCATTTCCTTGAACTTTGACCACAATAACCAAGTTTTATTACAATAAAACTTTCATTCTTTATACATTTGCCACAAACAACAATATTTTTACATAATTGGTCGTTGACTTGGTCAAATGACCAAATTACCCTTTTGCGGTAAAACGACCAAAATTCCGTTTTTATAACATTTTAAGTCTAAAACTCAAAATATTATTTCATACCAAATACTTTTCTGTCCAAAAGACCAATTTACCCTTCCAAGGTAAAATGACCAATTTACCCTTTTTATTATATTTAAAAAAAAGAGTGTCTCGGCGTTACAAATTTTCCCCTCCTTCAAAAGATTTCGTCCCCGAAATCATACAAGGAGTTGAGGGTACGTCTTCCTCGTTTCTTTTTCGGTCTTCCACATCGTGTCGGAAACTATATGGTATTGCCTAAGCACTTAACCATACTAGTCTTCTTATCTCGTGATTACATCACAATCCGCATATCATTCCTCCGGTTGTCCCGGTTACCTTATCTACGTATCTTTCTTCATCTATTTTCATCTTGTCATAAGGGATTTGTTGGAAATTATCAACACCTAATTCCTTTCTTGTCGTCCCAACAAATTTTAACCTTTCCAAAGGTTTACCCTTCACACTAACATATTCCTTTACTTGAAATCTCAAAGGCTTTTACTCAACGATTCACACACCACTTATAATTTCTTAACCATTCTTCAATTGCGTTCATACCTGTCAGGTATTTTCTTCAGTTTGTATAACAAACTAGGATCTAGTCAACAGCTTTGCCACATCTTCATTTCAAAAATCGAAGGTTATCACGGTATTCCATACCATACTTCATACGAGTCATCAAACTACTAACATGTAGGCTGCTATTTCTTGTAAATTCTATCAACGATAGACAATCTTCTCATCTTCTACTAGGGTCTTCTGTGCAATCTTCAAGCACATCTTCTAAAGTCTGAATTATCAGATCATTTTGTTCATCAATTCACAATACTTGCGGAGACTTTATCACAAAGTCTATAACAATGTTGTCCCATTTCTTTTATGGGGCCAACTACAGTTTAATTTCTTCGCACGTTTCTACCGGTTTGACTTTACGTCACGTACAAGTCAAATACTTTTCATGTGTCTTTCCATGCCTTTCTTCTGTCCCGGCCACCAACACATAGGTTTTATCGACCAATCCAGTCTGGTATTGCCCCGGGTATACCACATATCTAATACAAAATACATCTTTTCAAGATGATTTTCATATTTCACTCGGTTTTGGAACTCACATACACAACCACCAAGGGTTTCCAATCGCCGTGAGTTTCTAACTAGCTTCTTTCGATAGCTAGGCATTCATTCATTTATCACATTTTCAGACTTGCACCCATCTTTCTGTGCTACCCGAATCAACTCAGGTAATCAATTCGCCACATTCATACATGTGGATGTAACCCTCAAAGGTTACTCTTTTCAATTCCAGGCATCTATAGCCACATCTTTCTTTCTGAGATGGTACAAGATTCCATAACCGAAATCTTTAAGTAATCCATCTATCTTTCATCTAGTTCATATATAGCTTCTTTTCTGACCAATAAAGTATTTCAAGCTCTAATGATCCACATAAACAATAAGCTTTACACCATATGCGTAGTGTCTCCAAAGCTTAATACCAAAATCATAGTTGCTACTGCAACATCTTGCATCTACGATCGAATCGGGATGCATTTCTATAATCCAATTTATCCGCTTAGCATCAAAGCTAACATCAGAATTTCACATAAGGTTTATCCCAAACCTTTACAAGATATCTGTGGTCTTTCTACCACTCAAACTTTATACTTTTATTAGTCAACCTTAGTCAACCCTAGTCAACTGAACAACAATCAATGAGCAGCTTACTACAACTCTCCCATAGCAACCCGCCAATCCAAGGAAACTACTACTAATTCAGTCAGATTCCAAGGCGGTTTCTGTCTTATCACATCAGTATTTCCACTGTATCTACTTTATCATCTCTGGCATCATTAACATGCCCAAAGAATGTAAGTCTTCTTTTAGCCAAATTTTCATACTTGGAGAATTTTACACATCACTTAACTCAGTGAAGTAACTCCAATATCTGGTACAAACGTACCTCATATACGATCTGGTTTCGAGAATATCATATTCTCATCAGTCAATGCACACATGCATCAACCTGTCTTTCTTCTTTTCAAACAAGGTAGGGCTCCATACGATGACACATACGGTCATAAGAGACCCCAAAACAACATTTTCTTTTAGTTGTTTTCCAACTCTGCCATCTCTACAGATGCAAATCAATGCAAAGCCCGTATACCAAAACGGCTCCCAAAATCAGCTTTATCATAAACTCTTCTCGCCAATCTGGCAAAAATCCTGGAAGTTCTTTTCATATAAAACATCCAAGAATTTATTCAAAGTAGTACATTACTAGCACTGCTTTATCTAACTTGGCCAATACTATGTATGCCAACTACAACATCATTCCTTTACTAACTCTTATCCGAGTTTAAGCAAAGGAAATAACCGGTATTCTCAACAACGGTCATTTACCATGGATTTCCATCCATTTCATTTCTGTTTTAAGAACCATACTGTTCTTATTTCTACAATTCATGTTAGCATAATTCTTTGCTAACCAATTCATAAGCACAAGTGCTTCAGATTCGCTGGTAGTCATCGGCTTCAGATTTATAGGGAAAATGGTCCCGTAAATCCTAGGCAGACTACTGTCCCGGTGTTCAATATCTAGAACATACATGCTATCTGCTATAGCTGTTTCCAAAATTTCATCCATAATCATTGATGAAACATTCAAACAAGACATCAATGTCACTGATCCCAAGCATAGCTCCCTGGATAAAATATAACATACACGAGTTATATCCAAAGCAATCATATCAGAGATCATATCAGTCTCCTCACGAGCTTCTTCCACAATCTGTTGAAATGCTTAAGGTACCACTGGTCCTTTTCGACCATTCATTTCTTCTTCCTTTCCTGGGTTCATCACCCGTTACTCCACCTTTAGCATGTGAGTATTTCATAAGGAGGTGATCTATAGTTCCACGCTGGAACCACTTCCATCCCATACAATAAACTCGAGCAATATGCTCCCATTTCTGAAATTTCAGCATGTCAACGATAGAGTCTCAACTCTAAAATGTTTTGAGTGCTTTTCCTGCACTTCTTTTACAAATCATCTTTTCATTCTGGTCCCTTCCCTTTAAGGTTAGACCCAATTCGTGTTAACTTCTTCTGAGAAGTCCACTAACATTTCTGCTTTTCTTGTAGTCTCAACTACTGTTCTTTCACCTTGAATATCAACCAAGGTGAGCAACCGATTTCTTTTTCTGACCACTACAGCTACTACTGCTTGTCAAGTGGATTTTTCTGCTTTTCGTCCCCTTTTTGCTCCACGAACAACGGAGTCTTGAGAAGGGTTGGTCCATTTCCTAGAGCTTCGCGCCCTAAATGTCTCCCAAGGAGTTTTACAATTCATACTTCTTATACGTCAGAAGTCGGCAACAGTTAGGTTATATATGTATAATAACAAATATATACACCTAACTATGCATTACGTCTACTATCTCAGGGTTTAAGTCCAGGAATCTACTCTATAGACACCTAGTTCACTTAAACCACGGCTCTGATACCAACTTGTAACACCCGGCTTTTAATACAAAACACCCCTGAAAATTTTTCATTTTAAAACCAAGGTTTCAATACATAAAACCATTACAAAGGGGTATATTATAATAAAATGGGTACAAGTGTATCAAGGAGAGTATAGAAATACCATATCTCCTTTAAGCCGGGCTGCTATTGACAGCATCTATGAGTCCCACTTCAAAGTCACGGACTCTATCTTGTCCCCTATCAGTATCATGCTAACCTGCAGGGACATTAACAAACGGTATGAGCTATAAAGCTCAGTGAATAATCATATCTGCAAATAACGTGTACAATATAAATACAATCATATAACTGTCTGGATATCGAATTCAGACTACTAGCCTTACTGGCTAACCGTATGTATCTGAGGATTTCGTATCCTACCGCATAGCCTTACCGGCCGAATCGTAACATCATGTGATTTTCGAATCACATCCGAACATTGTACACTTGTCATATTCAGTCTGTTATTTGCATACCCTTCCAATCCATTCTGTATCATTTCTGTCCCATCTTTCTTAGTCACACCTGACTATACCATATATCATGACTATATAAGTCATATCATTTGTCATGGCTATACAAGCCGTACCAAATCATTCCTTGCATATGAATCATAGCCCGCAGGCCGCACTAACTGGGTTTAATACCCGATATCATAACCAAGAAGGCCGTACCGTGTACCTGTAACAAAATCATAGCCCAAAGGCCGCATCGGAGACATGGCCCGAAGGTCGCACCGGAGTCATAGCCAACAAGGCCGCATCGGAATATCATAGCCACAAGTGGCCGCACCATCTATTAACAGTTTCTTCACGATCAAATATGGCTCACGGGAAGATCCCGCTGTTGCCTAGACTCACGGCTGGTTCCGGTATTGTCTATAAAAGTAAATATATGGCTCACAGGAAAATCCCGCTGTTGCCTAGACTCACGGCTGGTTCCGGTATTGTCTATACAAGTAAATATATGGCTCACAGGAAGATCCCGCTGTTGCCTAGACTCACGGCTGGATCCGGTATTGTCTATATAGATTTATTGACTCACGGCTGGTCCCGGTATTGTCATTTATTTTTCCATTGACTCACGGCTGGTTCCGGTATTGTCTTTTCCTTTTATTGACTCACGGCTGGTTCCGGTATTGTCTTTTCCTTTTATTGACTCACGGCTGGTTCCGGTATTGTCAATAAAGGTTTGACTCACAGCTCCGTTCTTGTCTATTACAGACTCACGGCTTATCTGGTATTGTCACATCAAATCAAACATTTGTCATTTTCGTCCCACAAGTCAATTTCAACCTGTAACAATTCAATCATCATATATCATATATGATATCAGTGAGATTACTCACCTGGATGCTAGCTGCATTTAAATCCCGGTTGTTTCTTGCCTTTGCGTGCACCACAACCATTTCGTCCCACACCTATATAATCATTTATATACCAAATGATAATAGGTTAATAGCCATTCCAATTAACTCTAATACCATAGAGTTCAATACAATGTCATTACAAACAATGCCTAGTTAATAAACTTTCCGTTTACTAACTTTTTATGAATTTTACTATTCACCGAGGCATTCGAATCGATCTACAGTTTCCCCGAGGGGTCGAAAACTCAACTTAATAATTTTCCCAAACTTTTCAGACCATAACGAGCCTATGGTCCAAATTTGAGCTAAAACGGACAAGCCAAACGAAAGTTAGCGAGTCGGAAGTCCCCTGTCTGGAGGCGCACTGCGCCAGGAATCAGGCGCACTGCGCCTGGGCGCACCCCGCCCTGATCCTGGGCGCACTGCGCCCTGCGCCTGCAGGTGCCTCCTGTCCAGCCGCGATTTATGCACTGTAGCAAGCAGTTTTTGGCCATTAAGTCCTTAATCAGGTCCTTAATCGATTGGGGTTTGTTCTAGGACTAAAACCTTATACTTTAACAAGGTTTTCAACCATCCAAAACAACCAATTCAATCAAAATGAAGAATTAGGGTTCTTAGTTCTAACAACCCCAAACTTCAAATTCATCACTAATAGCAACCTACTTCCTCTTTCTTTAGTTAAGTCCTTATTCTAATGACTTAAGGGAAGTATTACATCAACTTAAACACATAATCATCACTGCAAATGCAGTTTTGAGTTACTACAAAACCCATCAAGAAATAACAAGCTAGAACTTGGAATACCAACCTTCAAAGCTTCCAATCCTTCATTCCAAAGTTAGGAATCGAAATTCAAGCCTCAACCTTCAAGAATTCCTCCAACTTCTGCAGAATTTCTAGAGAGAAACTCTCTCCCGTAGCTGCACCCAATGGCCAGTCAAAGAGAGTCAACTCTCTCTATATATATCACAATATTTTGCAAATTTGGTCCCTAAGTTCATTTCCTTGAACTTTGACCACAATAACCAAGTTTTATTACAATAAAACTTTCATTCTTTATACATTTGCCACAAACAACAATATTTTTACATAATTGGTCGTTGACTTGGTCAAATGACCAAATTACCCTTTTGCGGTAAAACGACCAAAATTCCGTTTTTATAACATTTTAAGTCTAAAACTCAAAATATTATTTCATACCAAATACTTTTCTGTCCAAAAGACCAATTTACCCTTCCAAGGTAAAATGACCAATTTACCCTTTTTATTATATTTAAAAAAAAGAGTGTCTCGGCGTTACAGTTTGTGTGTGCCTTACGTGTTTGCCAACAAAAGTCGATGACGATGTTTGTCGAAGAAAGTCGATGACTGCCGGCTCGAGGGCCGATGACTGCCGACGGGTCGGGGCAACCCGTGAGTCAAAGGACGGTAGATCTCCGTTGGTTTGACTATAATGTTGTGTTCTATGTGATGGATCGTGTGATATTTTGGGAACTCACGAAGATTTGTGCTTATTCTTTCACCCTAACTATTTTTCAAGTATTTGCTAGCTTGGGCTTGGAGCACGGCGCGACTGTATCGCATCTGAGGTTTTTGCATTCAAGTCTTCTATTGGATAATGTTTGTAAATGTTTTGATGAATACGATTTTATACGTTTAAAATATGAAGTTTAAAATTAGATGGTTTCTATTTTATAAACCGTTTTATGCATTTGACCCATTTTGAAACGAAAAATTTTACTCTGGGTTTTGGGGCGTTACAAGCCCCCTCTATGACTCTTCCAAAAAGACTCCAGTAAGCCATTTTGACCTACCTTTAACCGTATTGTAATCTGCCTATCCGATTCTAGCGTATAAACCCTATTAAGTTGGGCCTTTGAATAAGTATCACCTAACCAGATGTCTTCCCAATAAGAAGTAAGAATACCATCACTAATTCTATTATTACAATGATAAAATAGGTCCACACCCATTTACCATGTAACTGACTCACAGCCCTAAGAATGCCCAACCATGTAGAGTTTGATTACACGAAAAATTACAACTAATGAGACTACAAACCCCAAATAGCCTTCAGTATCCTAACCCAAAGAACATTCGCTTTGTGTGAAAACGCCACACCTATTTAAACAACAAAGATTGATTAAGAGAAAGCATGATGTTAACTCCAAGACCACCATGTTGTATATGCATCATCACCTTACTCCAACGAACACATGCCATGTTCCTTTCCTCTAAATCATCCCCTAAGAAAAATTATTCCTCACGGACTCAAAATGAGATAAAAACACTCGTTGGGTCCATATACAATGACATAATATGCGTCGGGAGAGAGCCAAGCACCAACATCAACAAAGTCAGTCTACCACCAACTAACAAGGTTTTGACATTCCAATTAGAGAGTTCATTGACCATTGTTTAATAACATTTTTTCATGCATCCAATCTTGACATATTCCCACCCACAACCAAGCCTAGATACGATTAATAGATATTTATGGCCGCACACCCAATAGTGGCAGACGTACTCTCGACCTCAATGTTGGGAACTCTGATATTAGAAGCTTTCTTTTATGTATGTTTATTTTCAAACACGAAGTCAGAAAAAATATTGTAAGATACAAATAATATTAGTAATATTCGAGTCCTTCCATCTCCCAATAAAGATTGTATCATCAGCATTGAATAAATGAGAAATAGACTGGCAATTATATTACACAATAAAGATACATTTAAAGATATATCGCTCTATAGTTCTCTGAAAGACGACATGCAAGCTTTTCATCACCAAAAGAGAGTGAGAGAGAGAGAGAGAGAGAGAGAGTGAGAGAGAGATAACGGGTCACATGTTGAAGACCTTTATGGAACTGAAATTAATAGAACAATCATATAACTATTAAGTTTTTGAATTAATAATCGATTTTTTAGAGTTATCAGAATGATCATCATGCCCAAATTATTGTTGTTCAAAGTAGTTAATTTTCTTTCCGAAACTTAATTAGATAGGTGAGCGCTATTCAATATCTTAGCTTTCAGGGAAATACAAACCGAACAAAACAATTAGGATTAAAATAGTCTTTGGCAAATGAATTTTTTCCCTTTGCTCTTCAAATTTGATCAAATCGATCGATAATTTTTTAATATCTTAGGTGGGCGAAATGGCATGAGATGAGGGATTGAAGAGATCGAGGGTAATTTCTGAGTCTTGATGGACCCTCAAAATAGCCAATCTACAATCATTTAGTCAGGTCGAAAATTCTTGCCGATGGGTAGATTAGACATGCATTCAAGCATTAATAATAATTCTGCCCGCCATTCCCAAAGAGGGAAATGGCTCAGATTCCTCATCTGTCTTCTGCCGATCCCAATGCTTCCTTAGTGGCATCTTCACTCAGGATAGACTCAAGCATTGAGTCTTCATCGTTGTCACGGCTATTACGGCTGTTTGCCAGAGCTAAAACCATCGCAGAGGAAGGGGTCGTTGAATAAGGAAAACAACCAATCGATGCCGTTATAGAAGAATTTCCACCTAATATCTTTTACATTTCGTATATTTCACACTAAGTATATCTCACATGGTAAACATCCAAAATAATAATAATGTTCTCCAAAAACGTATGTGATCTTTATTGGGCTAAACGGATGAAATATAACAAAAAGATGCATGTATGGGTTCATTACTCTATATATTAAAATTCAAGGTTTTTCTAGAAGGATTGGTAGGGTGAGGCGGTTTCAAGGTTTTTAAGGGGGTGGGTTTTCTTTGCCAATCGTATTCCACCATCTTTCCTTCTCTATTCACGACACGTCTCTCTTTCCGATAACCCCAATAAACTGTCGTCGCTTTCAATTTCTCTCTCTTTCTTCTTCTCGATTGAACAACATTTTGGTTTTCTTCTTCTAATTTCTTGCACCTCCAATTCGATTGCAGGTACGCAGGGGTGGGGGCATGTCCAGTGAATCAACCCCAAAAACCCCTTTGGTATGATACTTCGGGTTCAAGTCCAAGTTCAGGGTACGTATCGATTACTGAATCACAGCTGGGTTCGACCTACGCCATGATAAATTTTTTCGTCTGCAGCTTGAAGATTTACGGATCGTAGAAAATTCAGTAGGTATATTAAAAAATTTTCATGAAAGAACTGGTAAATCAGTTTATTCCCTTCTTAATTTGATCGTCGTCTTTATTGTATTACGTCTCAATGGAAACCTAATCGAGTTGTTCTTCAGGATCAACATATAAATCAATCTTTGAAGAAGATACCGCCGGCAAGCTTATCTGATGCCGAGGTAAGTTTTCTAAGTGAATCTGTGTTTCAGAACTCTATTTCCAATTTTCCATGGTTTGGGATTCGAACAGTGAGCACCAGCTGATCGGTGAATGTCACATTTGTCGAACTCTTTGATTTTTTTCAAAAGTTAATTAGTATCGGGTTCTGTGGTTTTTCAAGTTGCGATTGCTAGGAAAGCAGGAGACCCGTTGCTGATAGAGGAGGTGATTGTGGCCCCCCCAAAGCCTCACGAATTTCGAATTAAAATCATATGTACTTCTCTTTGTGACAGTGATATTACCTTCTGGAAACTTGAGGTAGAGACTTATTGGTTTACAATCTCACCAAGTTTACATGTTTTTACCAAATTTGAATCCCTCAAGTGTTTTGTCTATGTTAACTAAGCACTGTTTTTTTCTTTTTTCCTGAAGGATCCTCCTAGTATTTTCCCCAGAATACTTTCCCATGAAGCAGTGGGGTAAATTTTTCTGATCCACGTAATTAGTTTAGTAATATGATAATGTTCAAAATTTCCTTTACTTCTTTGTGTGTGTATAATCTACCTTGATTTTCCAAATTACTTAATATGTTTCTTTGTAATAGTTATCTTAAAAAGTAATACTTCAGTGTTTGTCATTCCAATATTTGTTGCATATGTTTGTATCTGTGTGTAAGAAAGTCGTTGGTCATTTAGTTGTATTTTGTAACATCTTCCGTTTTGTGATCCTAAACAGGTTGTGATTTATTTTAGTGATTTTCTATTTTGGGGTATGAAATCAGAAATATTGCTAATTATATATTTAACTATAAGTTTGTTAGTTACTTAGTTTCCTTTGATCCTGAATGTTTAGTCTACTATATGTAGCTTGGGTTTTCACTTTCCATTGCGGATTATCATGTAAGCTTTTTGTTGAAAGTATGCGACTTAATTAAAGTACTTATTATTTATGGTATTCTATATTCCTTTACAGCTCTTCCTAAAGCTATGGTTTTTCTGCATTTGTAATGAACTGAAACAAACTTATGTTTAATCTTTTCGTGATTAAGGTTGTATCCCATATTCCCATATCAATGGCAGGTCCAAAGTTAGAATTAATGGTATGGTCGTAAACCTAAAATGTTTGGTTCTCTCCCTGTGTATCATTTTTTTGGTAAATGATTTTTCCATTGGGTGTTATTTTTTATAAGTTCTGTGACTCTTATATTTATAAGTGATTTCAATATATAGAAAGATCACTGGAATTTGTTATGTTTTGCTTTCCAGGTGTATATTTTCAAACTAAAAGGAACCCAATTATATATATCTCGGTCCCCATGTTCAGGCCAATCTGTGTAAGGGTCGGGATTTGGAAGTTCCATCAACTGAATCATCTCAGAACCAACCCAAAGCCATGCACCCCTGTATGGGAGCTTATCATGAGGTCTTGCTTCATTTATTTTCAGACCTAATCATATAAAACATAGAAAAAAAGTTTGTTTTTTTAATTAGGATGTTAATATGAAGATCATATCATTTGCTCAACGAAGGACAAAAGTCATCTGTGTTCTTGCAGCAAATGGTGTAATTTCAAATGTTATACTTGGACAAGCCAATGCTTCTGGAGGTACTTTAATATATGAGGTGCAAAATTACAAATACAACCCTTTTGTTTTTTTTCCATATTTAACTTCCTGGTAAATAAATCAAGCTTTTTGATGTTTTCTTTTGGTTGTTGAAGGTCTGATTTGACATTCTTAGTTTATCTGGAGAATTCGTTCCAAATGAGAATCTTGGAGCAAAAGGGTGGTCTGGCAGGATGAGTGTTTCTTTGGCGGGACCCGATGGGCGGGTGTTGGATGGCGGCCTTGCTGGCATGCTGGTGGCTGCTGGTCCTGTCTAGGTGAGAAATTACAATTTTGCCCCTAAAATGGAAGTGACATTTATTTTTCCTGCTCTTACAGCAAAGTGCGGTTGTTTTTTCTAGAAATAACTTTTTAACCATATACAAACTCACATTAGTTTACATTCAATGCCAACACATTAAACAATGTAACATATTTCTACGATCACTAAAGAAATGTAGGTACATTGCTATCATAGGTATGAAATTAAGTATGTTGCTATAACGAGTATGTTGTTATTATTTGTAAAAAAAAATGTAAGTACACTGATATCGTGGGTAAACAAAAAAAACTTCGTTTTTTTTAATTACGTTGTTATACGTTAAAAAAATGTAACTATGTTGATATTATGTTATATATGACAGGTATTCATGTAGAAATTGCCGGTACAAGATATGTATATTGGTCATCAGCAGTGGCGGATGCATTAAGTGCAAAAGGGGTACAGCTGCATCCCAAAAAAAAAATTATATGTACATTATATATAATAATTAAATAAATATATATATATATTAAGAAGGTTGTTTGACTTGTATCCCCATACATATACTCGGCAGTACAAAGGCCCACATATATCCCCATATATATGTATATTATATATAATAATATTTAGTAATGTTTTCTTATAATCAAAACGAGGCCCACAATCAAATTAGTAAAGGATATTAAACTTTAATAACATAGCGACTCAAAGTTACGTCAAAGTTACAGTTTCAAAGTTACGTCAAAGTGTCGTCGGAATAGAAGAATACAATTTGATTTTTACTTTTTGACATGTAAGTTTTCTAATAAATCTTTATACTTGTAATAAATGATTGTATTAGGTTTTTAGTCATTTAGAATTATAACATTTGATAGTTGAATACTTGAATACCAATTAGAAGTTAGGGTTTGATATAACATATGTGTAATAAAATTGGTGTTTTGTTATATTAGATTATTGAATATTGATTTTTATAATTTTGTATGATGGCAGCCGGCTATTGTTTGAAATAATGAGTAATACATCTATATCAAAGAAGTCGAAAGGAAAACAATCCTATCTTCGACAATTTATGTTAAAAAAAATGAAATTTCAAGAGACGCCAAGTGTTTCACCAATAGATACGAATGTTGGTGGTTGAAATGCTAATAGTGTACAAGTAGATGATGATAACTGGTTTATGATGTTGAACTTCTTCCACATGATCCTGGAAAAAGAACAAACATTATGGATTATCCTCCAAATCAACGAAATTCTATTCGGAGAGCATATATTCTTAAAAAGCCTTGTCAACCAAAAACTCATACCTATCCTACAAGAGACCTTGGAGGGCCGCGTCGGTTTAGTGTTTCTTGGTTTGAAAAATGGGATTGGCTTGAATATAGTATTGAGAAAGATGCAGCTTTTTGTTTCGTTTGTTACTTGTTCAAGAATGAAGTTGAGCTAATGAAGGAGGAGATGGTTTCTCTTCCTTTGACAAGGAAAAAACACTTAAACTTGCTACTCTCTATCCTTCCGAATTTTCAAGCATCGATTTACTTACTCTTGATTGTCAACTTGATATATTCATAAACGATGTGCAAAAAGATGTAGAGTTTCAAGATATGCATGAAGTTAGTTCCCTTTAAATTAAGATGGTCGAAACAAATAGGCACGTGACTTATCCACTTGTGTTCTTGCTTATCAAGTTAATGTTGATTCTTCCGGTTGCTACGGCAAGTGTAGAAAGGGTTTTTTCGGTATGACCTATGTAAAAAATAAGTTACGCAATAGCATGGGTGATCAATTTCTAAATGATTGTTTGGTCACTTTTTATTGAAAAAGATGTGTTTCTACTGGTTCCGGGTGACGATATCATCAATCGATTCCAAGACATGCGAACTCGACGGATTCAATTGTAGTTTTTGTTTATATAATGTTTTTTTTTTTGTTTTTTTTTTTTTTTGCAGTTTGAGACTTTAACTACTAAGCAACTTTATATAAATATTATTTTAAATTTTGACCATTTATGTACCCCATATCAAAATTCCTGGTTCCGCCACTGGTCATCAGTTCCTCCACTTCCTATTGAAGTTGTAATTGCTGCCGAAGAAATGGCAAAAGATGAAAACGTGAAGTGTAAAATTTTAATTCAATAATTTGGTTTTTAACACAGAAAATATAAGTAGACTCGTCTTTTTTATCATGAATAGTAATTATTGATGAAGAGGAAAGACGGAAAATTCCAAAGGATGGAAGTGAAATTTTAGGAAGGGAAGTGTGCAAAGTATGCTTTTACTTTGAAAGATGTCTAACGAATTGACCCTTTTAAAGGTTCTTTTTAATTTCTCTTTTTGTTATAAAACTATTATATAAGTTTTATTTTATAAAATATAGATTTTTTATTCTTTTTAACAGATAGAGGATGCAGTAGCACTTGCAATGCCTCATCAACGAAGGCCAAATAAACTAAATTCGAATTTGAAAGGTGTGCTAGCAACTTTGGTTAGTTTTAAAATATTTTCTTGCATACTCTTTTTTAAAAAATTGATTATATTTATTCTCTTTTTGGGTATAATAGTAGATGAATCAAAGCTACCAATCAAGGGCCATCACACTTGGGAAGTATATGGTAAGTTCTTATTGAACCGAAATTACCTGACAAACCTGTAAATTTTTTTTCAATAGAACGATTTTTCGCAGGTTTCTAAATTTTTACACAAACCGATCCTAGCAAGTTTAACTTTAGAGTGGCGAGGAACCCGATTCAAGTTGCACATTAGTAGATTACTCGTGTATCTAATTTGTTTTGACTATTAATTTTAATTAATTGCTATTCTTTGATATTTTTCCTTCCTATATGAACCTGTTGTTTCTCTTTCTTTGTATTTGTCCTCTCGTGGTTAATTAAATATTGTTTAAATCGGATTCAAAGTAAAGTGATTGTTATTATCTTTAGTTGCTTGTGTGTCTAACGTTTGCAAGTACAATGCTATAATCTGGTAGCTTTTTTAATAAATTATTTAAAGTTCAATGCTGTAATTGAATAAAATTAAAAGTAGGATACTATAATATAATACATTTTATTTGCTTGCAGTTGCGTATCTGAAGACGGGACCATTAGGCCCGGCCCAAGTCAAGGCCAACTCAGTGGTGTGGTTTGGTTTCCCTGCTTGCCATGGCTGCCCTCTTTCAGTCCATGTGGTACTTGTAACAAGGGTCGAGTTCCGTAAACGTTCTTTCGGTGTTGTCCAATTCGATACAATGAAAAACCGATTTTTAGCAGCTGGTGTGATGATTTCAAACCAAGGTACCCTACAATGCCCAAAATCTGGACCGACAATTGGCCAAGATTGTATGGTTTTTCCGTAATAACAACCTATAGTGGGGCACGTAAGCATAATCTTAAGAGATAATAGGGGTATATCGATGCTAGGATTTTAAAAACTCTCTACAAACAAATAAAATTCAGTCAGATCCCCACCGGACCCGTGCGGAGCACGGGAAAAATACTAGTTGAAACGAAATGTTGAACATGTATCATTTCGGCCGTGAAATTGTACGTAAGAACTTATATAGAAAAAACTAAATGGCTTAATAAAACTAACTAAAATATAATCGGATACAATGACAAAAGAGTGTCATTTGATCGAAAAACTATTGATAGTAAAAATTTAGGATGTGGGTGAAAAAAGAAAAACTTTGTAAATATTTGGTATAAATAATAGAAAACTATAAATTTTATATCATTTTGATAACTCCCGACAAGTAGAGTATTAACTTCAATTCTTTATTTTTTGCGAATATCCCATGAGGTACTATGAATTTAGGATGTAGATTTGGGTCTTGTATGTTGCGAACTTTTTAAAGACCGAAGCTGTTACGCGCACATGTCCGTTTTATTCCTTTATTATAGGGGCCCATCAACCATTTTATTTACATGTTTGGTATTGTTATTTCATACCCATAATTTAATCATTCATTATTTGACTTCTTTTTCATATCATTTTTCGGTTCCAATTCTCTTTCCGATCACAGGTATGCCACTATAACAACAAACGGATAGAAATAAACTACAATTATTTTTTTTGCTTTTATTTTAGGGGCCCATCAACCATGTTATTTACATGTTTTGAATTGTTATTTCATCCTTAATTTAATCATTCATTGTTTGACTTCTTTATCATATCATTGCGGTTCTAATTTTATTCCAATCACAAGTATACTACCATAACAACGAACGGATATAAATAAACTACGATTACTATTCTTCATTTCTAAGATTTACAAGTTCTTGTTATTTTGTTATACTTTGTTATTTGTAAGGCTGGGGGAGTGGCCTCGCCAAACCCCTCGCCAAACAATGTGTCAAGCTCGCTGAACCACTCCCTCCTCCCTCGCTTTCGCTGTCGCTGAACCACTCTTCGCCAATATATCAGCGAACTCGCTATAGCAACCATTAGCAACATGACTTGTACATTTTAGCATGAGACTTGTACCTTTTAGCATGGTTAACACATGCTGAATGCTGACTACTCCCACCAAATTTGGTCAGCATGTGCTAAGCTAATATGGCATAGTTTAGCATGTTCAGTACATGCTAACCACTCTCCAGCCTAAATCATATCAATCAGCTGCTTTATGAATGGTACCAGACAGACCCCACATCCGAATCACCCTACCCCATCTGAAACCTGAGGAATCTTGGGGTTTGAGTTTTACATGTAGTTGATTTAATTTAATAACGGGTGGTGTTATTTTTGAGTTTATATTGTATTCTTATCCGTTGTTGAATAAACCTAATTAATATGTCTAATCAATTACAATATATTTTATTTATTTTATTTTTATTTTTTATTTTATTAATTATCATAAATCTAATTAACTTTGGCGACGAAAATGTTTATGGTCGGTAAGGTGTCAATACTTTTTGACGGATAACTGACGGCTAGGATAAATAAATTAACATTTATTCAGTTTGATCGGTATTCGGTCGAAATCTTCATCCGTTTATTTTATACTTTCTCTTATTTAATATATAACAAATAAAAATTGATGTTATCTTAATTATCTATTAAATATTATTGGTAATATTATTATTATTACTAGTTATTACTATTATTTTTTTAGTTTCTTGATTATTATTATTATTTTAGTTTTTTATTAGTATTTTTTATTTTTGTGATTATAATTGGTATTTTCTATTTTTGGTATTGTCTTTTTCGTGCGTTATTATTATTAATTTTTTCGGTTTTGTTATTACATTAGTTGCTTCATTATAACTGAAATTGTGGCAACAGAAGAATGTGTGTATGTGTATGTGTACGTGTATGTTTAAGTGAAAGTGTGTATGTGTATCTGTATCTACGTGTGTCGACCTATTCAAAACAATATGAATTTATACATATTATAATGTTAAAGGACCAAACGAGTAATTACCTTCAAACGTGTACACGCTTGTACGTACAGTCGTACATAGATATTATGTATAATTTAGAAAAAATAAAGTAACTAATGTATAATAAAGATGTTTAAAAATAAAGCCAAAAAACATCATTTGGACCTCGGTAAATTAAAAATAAAAAAAGTCCGTCAGTAGTATTCATTCACTGATTACCAACGGATTACCTATTGTTAGTGACAATTTTGTTGGTATCCCATCGGTAATCACCGACCACATACTGACCGAATAGCTAATCGGTCACTATTCGGTGTCAGTATGACGAGGGTGAGAGCGGGGCTGCTAGCTGGCCCGTCCGACTTTCCTACTTTCCTTGCGTTTTCCGGCAAGAAGCAACAGAACCGAAAACAAGAAGGTGACCCGTTTGCCTTCAATGGTGTGAGCAAAGTTCTCCAGCGAGGGTGATGACGGGGCTGCTGTGTGGTCCGACTTCCATGGTGTTGGTCCGGTTAGATGGTGACATGTATGTGATACATGAGTTTATGATTTACAAAGAGGTGCAGGGATGAGGGAGCCGTTTGTTGTCCAAACCAAGCAACTCCATGTTAGGGAGAGGTAAGTGTCACTGGGAACCGAGATGTCATTGATAATTACATAGTGGTTGACGACCAAGAAAACCACCGTGAAGAGGCTGTGCGATGAAGGTGGTACGACCAACGGAAAACAAATGCCAAGTCTCAGGAGATCATTGTTTTTGTTGGTCAGATTAATCCTCCTACCTTGTCTAAGTCGGTTTTGAGTGGAATTTATGCAAGTAATTCATATTGTTTGAATAATTTGAATGGAAAGTACCCACGATTAAGAAAACGGTGACAGCTCCTCCTTGATAAAAGCATTAATATCGACTCACCTATGGGGATCTAAAAATCATGGCTCAAATATAATTTTAAAATGTGGTGATAAGAATTCTATTATGAAAAATCAAGGGTCTTTCCAACCAATGCACAGATTTAAACATGGTATGGTCGTATGGATAATACTATGAGTCATGATTTGGATGGAAAATTATACATGGAGAAAAAACATTAATTAATGAAATAGAAGATAATAGAGATGCATGGATAATTCACCTCACTTAACGCCTTAACGGTGATATTATATTAATTCACAAATCAAGTCTAAGAGCCCCGCAAAGTAAAAAATGTTGCCACGTGCCACTACTTACGATCGGAATAAATAAAAGTGTATTTGAGTTATATTTTGGAACAAATCAATATAAAAAGTCAAAGATGTTGACTTTGGATGTTGAAGATGAAGAAGACTTGAGGTCAAATTGATTTTTAAAAGGATGTAAGATTATGCAAGAAACCAACAAAACAAACATCTCTTTTAAAAGGTTCTAACATTATTTCATTTACTTATCTTAATTAACTTCAGATTTCTATAATAGTTGATGATGTTTATCTTAGTTGGGGGCTGTCTCGTAATTGGATAGTGTCTCAAGGGTTTTTCTAGAAAAAATCAAGTTTTATGAGCTAAATACAAGAAAACGAAGATCGTCCTCCTTTAATTATTTTATGTTATTTGTTGCTTACTTGTTGAGTAATGTCATTCTATGCCAACTAACGATATTTGTATTTATTTGGTTACTAATCATTTTTTTAATCATAAAAAATGATTATGGAACAAAATCAATACAAATATGATAGTCAATCAGTACAATTATGATATGATAGTTGCTTGACATAAAATAACATTGACACTATTGATTATGCATCATTCCGCCATCAAGATGTGCATAAAATGGAATCTCGTCATAGCTTTTTTTTTACACGTAACTCTACTTAGGTTAAATCAACTTTAGTTGAAATAGTGAATAAAATTGTGTATGACCAAGCTCAGAATGCCATTATCATTCCGAATATAGATTAACGTGATCTTAGAATATTGAGAAACAAAGAAAATAACTACACTTCTAAAATCGGCGTACATTGTGATCTTTCAAAATGAATAAATACGTATTTTTTGTGCATAATTATTTAAATTTGAAAAGTGCGAAATATAAATTAAATGGATTAATTACAAAAATTGAACATCTTTTTGAGAAATAAAAGCGAGTTATTTTGATTTCGAATATATTTTGGTTTGGAGTTTGGACTGGTTTACCCAAATGGGCTGAACAGATATCCACATTTATCACTGGATTGAAAATTTTAAAGCCGAAGTCGATGATTTAAAAATCGACGAACCTTACTTTTATGCATTTTTATTCTGGGTTTATAAATTCTGTATAGGACATTTAAGTTAATTACATAATAAACAAACTTTTTTATTTATGATAATATTTAAGAAAATAAAATTTGTAGGAGCCATTTATAAATTATGAACAAGTCCATGATTGAAGAAATTTTGATATAGGTTTATGTAAGATGTAAGAGAAAGAAAAACACGATCAACATGTTCATGTAATCACATAAAGTGTAAAACATGTATGCATCTAGCATCCATTGTATCAACAATTAAAGTAGTTGAGATTCATACATTTTGAGCTCTCTTGTCCTTGCCATACATCTTGGTTTACAAATGCATATATTTCCACTATACACGACGGATACTCACGCAAAAAATACAAAATCTTGGTCCATACAAATACATTTACTTACACATCAGTATCACACATACTCATAAGCACTAAACAATTAATAAGTATTATGGTTCTTAGCCCTTAAAATACAAACAGATTTTACAAATATTGAGAGAAGTTAACATGCAAATATTGAAAGACGTAGACATACAAAGCATCAGTAGGGCTGCGTTTCTAACCACTACGATGTTACCAGTTACCATACACTTTGATTTCCTAATCCTTATGGGCTCACTTTGCTTTTATAGTCCTTATGTCTCTTATGTAACTTCAAATGGACCACCTCATTTTTTTTACTAATCCAACAAAAAAATGTCAATGTGGGATTAGCCCACTTGGTAGAGGCTTTGTCCTTTTAGGTAGAAGGTCCAGGGTTCTATCCCTGGCATAGACATTTACTAACCACTAACCAGGTGCTACTAACAACTAACCACTAACTAGCCGTTCTAAAAAAAAAAAAAAAAAAAACTAATCCAACAAAAAAATCATGACCTTGGGCCTCATAAGGTCCTGGTATACTTACTTTATTCTAAAAATGGGCATCTATACCTGGCCATTTTGATGCTTAGGCTGTTAAGTGTTAGTCTACAGTCATGGCCCAGAGTTGACCATACATTCTCCATGTCGCTTTAATAATTTTGATAGTTATTGTAATGGAATAATACATATTATATATTCTTGATTGGCATTAGCTATGCAAGACTGATATAATGTCATATCTTTGAGAATCGTTATGGGTAAAAAAAACACATGCATGCTCACTTCTATTATAAAAAAAATGGTTAGTTCAAGATTTTACTTAACTAGACACAAGTAGATCCAATAGTATTTACTAAGAAAGGATGAAGTACATCAAACACATTTTATGTTACATATCATATGGAGCATCCACGATTATATATAAGGGTGAGCAAAAACCGAACCGCAACAAAAAATAATTAACCGAAAAAACCGCAAAAACTGAAACCGAAGCAAAAACCGATGGTGTGGTTTATACTTTTACAAAAACCGCAAAATTGCGGTGCGGTGTGGTTTTTACTTTTGGAAAAACCACAAATAACCGAACCGCACCGATTACCATGTATTAAATAATTATATATATATATATATATATATATATATATATATATATATATATATATATATATATATATATATATATATATATATATATATATATATATATATATATATATATATATATAATTATTAAGTTTAAATATGACTATAGATTAAATAAAAGAGTGAGTTTGAACGACAATTTCATTTTGTATTTTGATAGTGGCAATTTCTTTTGTCATTTTCACCATTTGTAAGTTATAAACTTTAGTTGTTTCATGATTTACTATAATAAGTACAAAGAAACAAATTAGTTCTATTTTGTATTTTGATAGCGGCAATATACTGAATATATAGTCAAAATACTAAAATTTTATAAAAAATAAGTCGATTTTGAACTTTTGCGGTTTTACAACCGCACCATAGGAAAAAAAAAGCACACCACTATATTATGCGGTTAATAACCGAAACCGCACCAAATAAAACCACACCGCATGGAAAAACCGCAAAACCGCACCGCATTAGAAACTGCAAATTGCGGTTTTAGGTTTTCAAAAACCGCATAATGCTGTTTGCGGTACGGTTTTGACCAAAAACCGCACCAAACCGCACCACGCTCACCCCTATTAATATATATATATATATATATATATATATATATATATATATATATATATATATATATATATATATATATATATATATATATATATATATATATATATATGGCAAAATGACATTATAGCCCAATGATGTTTCTGTCTTTGTTTTAAAAGGTCCATATACAGATATACTATTTTTCTTACCTTATAGGGGTATAAAGTCGTGTTGGACCTATTCATAACGTCCCTTTAACCCATAGGCCTTCCGGTGTGGAAGAGCTCGGGCTTATGCGACGTCTATGTGGCTGTGCGAGCTCTTGGGTGAACACCACCCCCTACCAAGAGGTGCTTGCACTTTTAGCCTCACACTGTGTTACAACATTGCACGACGATTTCCAAGGGTGAGGTAAGTGGCTTATACATTGTACATAATTACTTGTACCAAATGTGAGAGGAAGTGAGTGGTAACAATTTCCAAGGGTGAGGGGAGGAGTGAGAGATGTTGACTGGACGCTGATGTGGCAGGCAAAAAGTGAGTTATGGTGAGAGGGCACACCGGCATCGGTCCTCGCGTCAATCATCACGTTCATCGCCGATGCTGCTATCATCGGCATTGCTGCTGCTCACCTCTGATGTTGTTGTTGTCGTCTACACGGATGTTGCTCACCTTCATCGCCGTCATCGCTACTGCTGCTCACCTTCATCGTCGTCGCACTTCCGACAACCAACATGGGTACAGGTAAGGTCGATTTCCTTTTTCTTTTTTCTGGTTTTGAAGTGTAAAGTATCCGATTTCCTTTTGCTTATTTTGGTAACGTCGATTTCCTTTTCCTTATTCAGGGTTGAAAGAACGGGCGAGAAGGGTCCTTGCGAAGGAGATGAGCCAGCCGAAAGCAATTACGATGAGCAGATGGGATCCTGAGTGGTTGAGTTCGGCACATGTAGAGTATGCATGCATCGATGCATTCTTGAGTTTTGAGATCGGGAGGATCTTGATTTCTGGGAGTCAGAACTGATTTGAATTTGAAATCTATGATCTAAGGTACTGTTTTCACTGGAAAATAAATTAGGGTTCTTAATATATCATTTTGATTTGCTGGTGTAAAATCCACATAACTATACGGAGAACCCTAAGCAACAATCAATATTCCGACGTCGGTGATGTGTCATTGGAGTATGACTCAAAGTAGTGAATCAGATGTCACGTATGCATACCCAACCCATCATTAGCTACAGTGTCATTTTGTGTAGAGACCTTTTAAAACAAAGACAGAAACATCGTTACATACAGTGTCATTTTGTCATTTTCCTCCGATAACCTTATTTTCCATTTAAATATGGGTGTTTTCGGTGTTGAATAGAAAATATATGGTACTCTAGAAAATTGTGGGACTTATCCCACATAGGAAGCATGGGAAAGACTAAAGGCTTCAAGACTTTATCTTATTGGTTCAAAAACTCGTTAAAGTAGACTAAGTCATTTAAGATAGAATGGTTCGTGATTTATCAAATTTTAATTCATTTCGTTCATAAATTAAACCAAAAACTTGTTACTCATCTTGATTTTTACATCAACTTGAAAGTTACCTTCCAATTTTCTTGCCTTCCTCCTTCAAACTCATTACACCCGCAACACACACTTCAATCCTTTCTTATTTTGAGAATATAAGCTAAAATGATCAAAGTTAATTAATCTGTTAAACATATTTATATTACGTTGTTTACTCTTTCATCTTTACCTATTTTTCAAAAAAGATCGTCTGTCTTTAGATTTTGTTAATTAACCTTCAACTTACTCGCTACCACTAAATTTAACGATCCACACAAAATTAGATTAGAAATATACAGCCTCTTACTCCGTGGTCATCTTCTCGCCCATTGCCCATTGGTTAGTAAAAAAGAAACAATATTTAAATCACTATAATTAAATCAGCGTAGGCACGTTTACTTGGAGTAGGTGTAGAACGAATTGTAATTTTATGGATTGGTTTGTTTGGTCGTCTTCTCCTATCATAAACTACTTTGTGTAATTTCTCTTAATGCTGTTCAGAAAAAAAGATAAAAACTTATTTAAGAGTAAAACACTAAAAGCTATTGGAAGAAGTGTGATTGTGATTGTTCTTTCCCCCAGACAGAAGCCACGTGTCACGGTTTTTGATGCAAAATAAAGGTCGGTCACACCTGTCATACATGGCAGCACATTCTTATTATTAACGTATTATTAAATTAATGATCAATTTTTTATTATGTTTTTTCTAATCACAATCTAAGCAGAACTGAACACTTGTATATAAATTCTAACCGACTCTTCATTTGAATATGTACTTTTCTAATAAAAGTTGATATTTTAAATGGATGTATTAATCAGATATTCATTACTTCTGTTTTGGATAATATTATACAATTATTATTTACACTAACCAATGGGCAATGGGCGAGAAGATGACCACGGAGTAAGAGGCTGTATATTTCTAATCTAATTTTGTGTGGATCGTTAAATTTAGTGGTAGCGAGTAAGTTGAAGGTTAATTAACAAAATCTAAAGACAGACGATCTTTTTTGAGAAATAGGTAAAGATGAAAGAGTAAACAACGTAATATAAATATGTTCAACAGATTAATTAACTTTGATCATTTTAGCTTATATTCTCAAAATAAGAAAGGGTTGAAGTGTGTGTTGTGGGTGTAATGAGTTTGAAGGAGGAAGGCAAGAAAATTGGAAGGTAACTTTCAAGTTGATAATA